>VNJN01007522.1:0-12579 GCA_008042485.1 Drosophila mayri
CGTTCTCGTCCGGCGCCCCCCACTCCATCTCCGGCTGGCCATCCCGTCCCGAAGGGGCCAGCTCGTGCGGCGGCCCCCACTCCATCTTCGACCGTGGCGGCCTATCTGCGCCAAAAGGTGGTGCACATCCTCCCGACAGCGTGCGTGCTGCTCGACACCGGGAGCACGACCTTTGAGATGGGGGCCATGATCGACCCGTGCATGCCAGTTAACAGCATTGACCGGTCGTTGCCGGCGGCATACCGGCTGCCAATCACGCAGGCAGGCGAAGATGAGGTCTGCACGGCGATCCTCCGATCCCGCACGGGCGACTTCCGGCTGGAGGTCGTATTAAGGCTTGATCCCAGCCTTAAAATTCGAACGACCGTACGAGCTCTGAGCGACACCATCCGGGCGAGATTCGACGACATCCGGTTCGCAGACGAGCTGTTCCATCGCCCATCGACCATTTCCCTCGCGTTGGGGTCAGACGTGTTCCCAAAGCTGATCCAACCGGGGTTCCTGAAGCTGGAAGATGGGCTGCCCGTCGCTCAGAGCACCGTTTTCGGATGGACCGTTTCCGGAGTGTGCAAGGAGGAGTAGACCTGCTTTGCTGCCGCAAGGGGGGAGAATGTTCGCGACACAAGGGCGCTTAGTTCTGGGCGGCAGTGTGAGAGCGAGCGCTGCACTAGCGCTTGCACTCCCGCATGCACTCCCGCTCTCCGTTGGCTCTCCCTCTCCGGCGAAACCCACCACTCCGCGGTCCCAGGCTCTTTTTCTTGTAGGCTTAAGTTAGTAATAAAATTGAAGCGAATAAAGAAAATACTTGTAAAGACGATTCCGCCGACTCTTTCCTTCTTCGACCGGGACTTGAAAGTTTTCAGCAGCCCACCAACAACAACTCAAAGCCCAATTTGTCCACGGCCACCGACGACAACTCCGCCACGACAGCCGGCCTTAACTTGGACGAAGCCGCCCACTCCAGTACAGGAGGTAATAAATATTATATAAAAAAAAACCCCACCCTTATCGGGGGAGTGTGACGAGCCTGACAGCTGCATTATATAGTAAATATGTAAATAAGCAGGTATTGTATATTTCTTTACGGCTAAATGTATATGAACACACACACGGCACGAAGCCGCCAGCATTGAAGCCGCCCGGGCATAGGCCAAACGCCGGCATATTTATTTTAACACACACTCACATGGCCAACAATATAGGCCAGTATTACCAGCTAACAACATTGACACGGTAACATGCCGGCAATACGACAGCAATCAGAGCAGGCAGAGGAGTTTCGACCGGCACAGGAGCGCAAAATCAATAGTGCGCAGCCGAGAGCGCACCTGCAGGAGTAAGGGTGACTAGCTGCCAAGCGAGAGCAGCGACACTTAGTTAGCAACCTTGAAAGGCAAACGACGTCTTCGAGGAACCAGCCAAATACAAAGTAAAATCTCGTGAAAACACGAAATATTCCAGACGCGGGCATTGGCAATGGACAGTGGCAGAATTATTATATTAGAATTATTCCATGCTGCTTGTCCAGTCCACAGTCGAGGGCGCCTCCAGCAGCGAGCCGGATTTTGGCAGTTTGCCGCTTGTTGCTCTTCTTGGCTGCATGTAAAGGAGTATTTGCATTTAAAAATACGCTCACAACCCAGGATATAGCTAATTTCTAATATTTTAAATGCTTACTAAATTACTTAGATGTTAATGGTTATTTTACTATTATTTTATTATTATTTTTTAATGTTGTGTTTTAAATAAAGACACAACTGAATAACAGCAACAAGTCCTTTCATAATAAAACATATTTAAGGTTTTTGAAGAACAAAATTAAAATTGTATTATTTATATTATACTTTCCTCTGGGTAAGCTCTTCCTTAGACTGGCTGTATCTATATCCTGAAGACACAATCCGGTCAATATTGGTCGTTGAGAAATAAGGGTAAAAACAGGCGTGCGTGTCCTTTAATAGCAATTTACTATAAAGATAAGCATTAATATGTATTAAGTAAATTTATATTGATAGAACTAATCTATATTTAAATTAATTGTAATGCGATTTATTGTGTTCAACAGAATAACATGATCAACGAATTCTGATTGATTTCTCATAATATCTGCTGCAAGTTCTCTTCAACACCTAAGTGAATGGTAGTGTCTCTTTCCTACGCTCTCGTTTTATGCAAACACGGTAAAGGTATGTGATCAGGATCACCACAAAAGCCCATGAGATGAAATCTCTTGGGTCTACGCCAAGTCAGCCGGAATGCAAATCTGCAGACAAGGATATTTAAAGGATAGAGTGTTTTCTTTAACAATTTACTAACAATAGTCAAGGGTAAATAAGAGATATTATACGGGCAGAAAAAAATTACGGAAAATAAAATGTGAAAGACCTTGGTCTGTATATTTCAAGTTCGAAACTCTAAAAATTCCATCACATACCAATTTGGAGAAAATCGCTTCAAAGTTAAAAAAATTGCCTGTTTTGGCAATTTTAAAACAATTTTAAATTGGTCTTGTTTGCTTGTATATGCTTTCTCCAGGTAAGCCTCCTGTCTAAATGTATGCCAAGATAGGTGACTTCGTCTGCTTGTAGAAGCTGCTTGTGTAAATGTAATGTGTGCTGGTTAAATTTGGTACGCCAGTCGGCTAGCCATTCTTCTACAGCTACCAGGTGTTCTTTTAGATATGCTGTTGCTGTTTTTGGGCATATTGAGCGGCTGATAATGGCAGTGTCGTCGGCGAAAGTTGAGATGAGGGTCTGGCGGCTTGTCGGAATTTCTGCCGTATAAATTTTAGGATAGTTTAGGTTAGGTTGGTCGGGGCGGCCCTCATAGGGGGTCACGCATAGGCCAGTATGGCCCTTTGTTGCCCGGGGGACTTTTCCTTGAATGGATCTAGAGCAGTTTACGCGGTTTCGAAGTCCTTGAGGATCGAGGAGTATTTCGCGAAAGTATTCCCACTAGTAGTCTGCAGTCCTTCCTTGGGAGGTGCAGTACATATCGGGTGAGTTTTTCGCTGCGTTCACCGCACATGATTATCGATATTTTACAGGTTCCAGAGTTTCTTTTCCATCTAGTTCTTGCGCGTGCTTCTTCTCGACTCTCTAGCTCGCTTTGGAGCGTTCTTAGAGAGACGGGGACGTTTTCTGTTCTGTCGCTCGTCAATCTGACGCCTTCCTTTGCAAATACAACCCAATAGATCCGCACTGACGTTGTCGTGCTTAAGGTTTCTTGTGCTTATCTGCTTGCCAGTACATTTTTGGAGCAGACCTCAGACGATTGCATGGATTTGATCGCCGCTTGACTGTCTGTTCTCTGCGTAAGCTCAGCCGCCTTCCTGATGGCGAAGACTTCCGACTGAAACATGCTGCATTGGCTTGGTAGATTATACGACAGCCTTGTCTCAGGGTCTGTGTAGTATATGCCCGCTCCTACACCTCCTTCCATCTTGGAACCGTCAGTGTATATGATGAGGTATCGAGTGTGGTCATGAGCCGTTTTCCAGTCTTCCGGTCCCATGAGTGTTGTTATTTTAGAATCCTGGCAAGTTCTGGGAATCATGTAGTCAGTTAAACTGCTCATGTCTCGGCCAATTGAACTGAACTCCTGATACTAATAGGCGTTGTGCGGCCTTTACTGCAGCCAGTTGCTCATGAATTTTAGAATGTACTCAAAAGGGCAAGTGAATCACTCATTCTAGAAATGGGTTCACTTTTTTACCTGTACAGTTTTAATGAGTGTAAATAAGTAGGCTAAAATTGCCTGTCTTGTACAGTTTTTAATGAAAACAGCAAAATGGGTATGACGTCTAGGCACTGTACAGTGTTCTGGTGTACAGTATACTACTGTACAGTAAGATTGATTTGAATAAGAAGATAATATATTTTATGTTACAACAGATTTTGTATTTAAATTATTAATGTTTGAGCGTATTTCTCATATTAATTTTTTCGCGACCGAAAAAACGCTTTCGAATGCTGGTTGAGCGTTTTTCTCATATTAAATTGTTCGCGACCGAAGAAACCCTTTCGGATGCTGCGCTTGTCGCCGGAGTCGCAAATATTTTGTAACTCATTTGGAAAAGCGTGGGAAAGCGGTCCTTATGGATTGACCACCATTTCAGAACGTCAAACTTCTCTTTTTTTAAATATTTACATTTATTTGGCCTGATTATGTTGTCATCAAAGAATATGTAGCAAAGAAAAAAAAACGGCTCTGTCCAAAAAAACTAAATACCTCTCTGTTAATCTCCTATCAGAATGCGAGAGGCCTACGTAGTAAGCCGCCTAAATTGTATTCTGATAGTTTCGCATTCGCCTCCCATGTTATTGTGTTCACAGAAACCTGGTTAAAGCTGGAGATTCTTAGCTCCGAAGTTTTCCCAGCTGCGGTCACGATTTATCGGCTAGATCGGCCTGTTAGGCGCGGGGGTGGGGTCCTCATAGCGGTCAACTCCACTCTCACGTCAGAATTAGTAACTTTCGAGGAAAACAATGAAGTTGAATTCCTCTTTGTGAAACTATCATTTAATGGTCGCTTTGATTTTATTAAATGTTCCTACATTGCTCCACTGTCGGAGCTGCCTATCTTCTGGAACCACCTTTCCGTCATTCGGATGGTTTCCAAAATGCTTTCGGATAAAGACCATTTAGTAGTCTTGGCTGATTTTAATATCCCTGAGGCTATTCGGTCCCTACATACCTCCTCTAATACACTTCAAACCTCAACACAACATGACTTTACTGCTGGCTTGTTCGACTTTCGATGTAACTCTCCATACTGGTGCTGTTTTACAAGAAATATCTTAAAGACCAGCAAACAGAGTTTACTGCTTTCGCAAGTCTGACTTCGACCGGCTGAATAACCTTATTTCTGACTATAATTGGTCTGATTTATACATGTGCACTGACATGGCTGATGCTGTAGACATTTTTTACAATGCGATGAATTCATTCTTCTCGGAATGTGTTCCCTTATACTATCCCTCATTTTCAAATAAACCACCTTGGTTTACTAAAGAATTGAGTCGCTTAAAAAAATGTAAAGTCAAGGCTGTACACGAAGTTTAGAAAAACCGATTCTCGTTCTGACCTCTCTAACTATATATCGGCTCGGTCAAACTTCACCGTATATAAACGCACAGTGTTACAAAAACTATTTGACTCGTTGTAGGGTCCAACTTTCTCAGGATCCAAAACAGTTTTATAATTTTGTTAATACTAAACGTAAGGCGGTAACTCATCCTTCCTTACTCTCGTTTGCAAATGCAACTGTGAAGGGCGATCAGGCTAAAGCCGATCTTTTTGCCCAATTTTTTCAAACAACATACTCCACTTCCATTCACCTAAATCAGACATATTCCTATAACTAGCCTAGATCGAACCTAATATTCTGTCCATGTATAGACAAAAGCTCTCTCCTTTTAGATCTTCATCGTGCTAAGCCAGTTTATTTGCCAGGTCCTGACGGAATACCGGGCTGTGCGTATTGTGCCGATGCCCTGTATTCGCCCCTTCTGAATTTGTGTACCTTTCCCCTTATTTGGAAGGAGTCATTCATTATTCCTCTCCACAAAAAAAGTAACAAATCGGAGACCAATAACTATAAAGGAATCTCTAAGCTTTCGGCCATCCCTAAACTTTTCGAAAACATAATCACTCCACATTTGCAGCACCTTTGCAGATCAGTAATTTCCCCATGCCAGCATAGATTTGTAAAGCGAAGTCAACAACTACAAACCTTTTGGAGCTCACTTCCTTCATTATAAAGGGCTTCCAGAATAACCTTCAAACAGATGTAATTTATACTGACTTCAGTAAAGCATTTGATTCTGTTAATAATTCCCTTCTCCTCAGGAAACTCGACTTAATTGGTTTTCCAATTGATCTTCTTAGGTGAATCTCTAGTTATCTGACAGGCTGGACGCAAAAGATCCTTTTTAAAAACAATTTATCTAATGTTCTCCGAGTCACCTCAGGTGTCCCGCAAGGGAGCCACCTGGGTCCTTTGTTGTTTACATTATTTATTGACGACCAGTCCGAAGTTTTGACAATTTCTGGTGTACTCTTGTACGCTGATGATGTCAAGCTTTGCGTGCAATACAAGACCGTCACCTACCAGTCTGATTTACAAACAGATCTTGATAGCTTCCATACCTGGTGCCGCATAAACCTACTAAACTTAAACGGCTCTAAATGTAAACTAATGACATTCTCTCGTGTCGTTCCCAAGCTTGCAATATACACGGTTAACTGCTGCTCTTTGGAAAGATTTAACTCAGTTGATGAATTGGATCCGCCTGGATCCCAAACTTGACTTTATCGATCATATTTCGTGCATGGTGAATAAAGCCAGGGGAATGCTGGGGTTTATTAAACGGTGGTCGAAAGAATTCGATGACCCTTATGTAACTATAAATTTATATATTTCATTAGTCCGCCCTATCTTAGAAAATGGATCTTGCGTTTGGAGCCCACAGTATGGAGTCCATAGTAAACGCATTGAATCGGTTCAAAAGAACTTTTTGCTTTTCGCTCTACGCGGTTTAAACTGGGATGCTGACCAGAAATTACCCTCCTACCATAGTAGACTTCTCCTAATTAACTTACCCTCCTTAGCCAATAGTATAACTTTGTTAGGCATAACCTTCATTTATAACCTTACTAACGGTGACGTGGAAACTACTGACTTGCTAGGCCAGATCAACTTCCACGTCCCGAGTAGAAATACTAGATAGTACATAACCTTAGTTTTGCGCCTTTGTTGGACCTCCTTTGAACTGCATGATCCATTAAGAGTACTGTGTGCAAGTTATACTGATTTGTATTCGGTGATCTGACATGCTGACAGTCTTCCTAAACTAAAAACTTTAATCCTTACCCACTTAGATCGCATGCATGCAAACATTCAGGCAGCTCGCCGCCAGTTTATTTCCTCGTATTCTTTTCTATATTTCAATCGCGTCCACTAATACCTAACCATAACAGGCACGTGCCTGGTTTCATAAAGACCACTTGGTGTACTGACCGAAGTGCATCAACGTCCATATATGTGCTAATTTCTTCTTGTATCGATGATAAACTACTGGTGTTTTTAATAGGTTCGGAATATTCCGCAAAAATGCTGTCGATTTCATTTGTGGGTTTCATTGATATTTTTGTGTCTTCATTTTGGCTATTAATTTTAAGACCAATCATCATCTCTTCAATGTCTTTGCACGAGAATCGTCTTCCTGCGAATACATTTTTTTAGAAGTATTGACGTGTACTGAACTCAGTACAGTTGTGTCATTCTATTTTATTTGAAGTACAGTGTGTTAAAAAACTACAAATATAGTACTCATTCACGAAGTATGCAACCAAATACTGTTTTCACTTTAAGTGAGAACAATAAATATGTTATGCTATTTTCAACTGACATATAGAGTACACTGTACAGTAGATAATGAGTACAGTATTTTACTGAACTCTAAACTACTATACAGTTCTATGAAACTAGAAATGAATACATTCATGCAGAAGTCTAATGAATATTTAGGGGATCGATAACGAGTATGACTTCAAGTGCTTTTGTAGGGGTTGACCTCAGCGCCCCTGATATGCAGAGCAGTGCCTGATGCTGGGTTCTTTCCATAAGCTTGATGTAAGTTTTCTTTTCCGGTCACCTTGGATAGCGATTGGAAAGAGTACCTTCGCCTTCGGGGTGGATGGGATAAGCTCCCTGTCCGAGTCGGGTAGTCCATGCTCTTTCATGATTTTGACGCCGTTCAGCACCCTGCGCCTTCGCCTTTCTTCCATCACTTAACCGCTTCGGCCCGTCCCTGCGCGGGGAGCTGGTGCTGGTTTCGGCGAGTTGGGGAGGCTCTCCTTGCTTTTGTTGGGCTGCTTGCTCTTCGGGCCTGTATCTGTCCCAGCCCCGGATTTGTCTGTTTTCTTCATCTCTCGGAAAATACTGGTTAGTTTTCAGGGAAACCACCCACTTTTGTTTTATGCCTTCCGCCAGGCACCCCCAGCCATGGATAATGCTTCATCTCCTCCTGCTTTCGGAGTTGAATCGAAGCCTTAGCTAGACACTGTATTACATCGGATTGAGAAAGCGGCGATGCATTACCCGTTATCCGGAATAATACAGTGACCATTACCCAGCCGGCGCCCTCGTGGAGGATTCGGATAGATGATTTTTGCCAGTCTCTGGCTTAGAAAGGATGCACAAGATTGCTAAAGCACACTTCCTTGAGATACTCCTGCTTCGATGTTATGGATGGTTAAAGTGAAGGTTTTACCTCACGGTGAAGACTTTATTCAGTCTCGGCAACGTTCATTCATTAGTTAAATTCTTAAGACACAATAAATATTACATAATAATTCTTCAGTCGCAGAAACATGCATTTATCGTATATAAAGTATTAATTATCAGATCCAGCGAATATGCATAGCATGCGGACATGGGGAAATAGAATAAGGGCAATAAGTGTTAGCTTGCAAAAACCCACATTCACAGTAACCCACATATTTTGTTATAGGATATTTCTGTTAACATAAGCAATTTTATACCTATAAATACTGTTAAGTTTCATTAATAAAGACAGTACGAGTTTTACCTCAAACCAAGAGCTTTTATTCATGCATGAGAGGTTGTCGCTGTGTCTTCAGACTTTCATCCATTCACCCACCACCCAACACTTCCACCATCTGCCAGGCATTTAAGCCTCCATATAAACATTTTGGTGACCCCGACGAACAACCTGACTTAAGTCAATCACAGAAATGAATCCGTAACTTTTGAGAATCTTCCTGAATTTTGTTCTCTTGCCATAAAAACATATTTGGTGAGACCAACCGGGAAAGTTCCGTAACTCTTTAGAATCTTCCGCGGCACTGTTATCGAAATCTACTCGTTGTAGAACAATCCTTTTCTAGATCTGAATTCTAGAAATCCCCCAAATCCATTGACCATTTGTTGATTCCTTTGACCATATCACTGTTGCGAATAGGAGCGTATTCAGCTTTCAAAGCGAATAAAACACTCCTAACGGTCAGAATTTAAAACATAATTGTCTAATAAGGAGGAGCAAGCATTCACAGAGGCGTTAGACTTGGAAGAAGAGAGCCGTCAAGAGATCTCGAAGCTCATCCCCACATTTAAAAAAGACTACGGAAAGAAAGCAAAATCCAACGTATTATAAATAAAGTCAAATATTCCAGCGGAATATTTAAAGTTTTTCGTAGACTGTCGTGAGTCATACGACAGATACAGAACGATAATAACCGATGCAATGGTTCAAACCTCGAGCAATGCTTTGGAAAATGCAGACGTTGCAAGCTTACCGCAACCTGCAAGCAAGCTGATATTAGCATGTCGTCGACAAAGAGTGATTGCCGAATCAATAAAACGGGCCCTGAAAGAATTTTCCGAAACCGAAAGGGCCATAACAAGGTATTCGACAAATTTGTTATGATCCCAATATCAGAATATCCATTTCGCTGTTCAAGAAGAATACGAAGACCCAGTCCAAGAAGGATACGACATGCAGTCCTTCCTCCGACTAGAGGGGGAGGTGCAAAGAGTCTTGGGAGCGCAAATAAATGCATCAAGCAATAAAGATGTGCATTTGCCCAGAGTCAGCATCCCAAAGTTCGATGGGGATCTACTCAAATGGACTCAGTTCTTCGATTTATTCAAAAGCATAGTTCATGATACCAACATGCCCACAGTCAGGAAGATGTTGTACCTCAAAACCACCGTAACTGGAGAGGCAGAAATATTAATCTTTCTGGCATATTGATCTTAAAAAAGAAAATTACATGAGCGCATGGCAAATATTGGTTGTAGCATGTAGCAGATACGACTCTGAATCGTCTCCTGCAACATAATACAAACAGTGATGATCCAATTAATCCAATCATTAAATGAGTTGTATATCGCAACAATTGAGTATCTAGTATCATTAAAGGGACTAGGCATTGATATATCACGCTGAGATACAATCATGATTATCATCATTAAGCAAACACTGGATTTTGAAAATATGAACAATCGTTAGACGGGTCGAGAGAACTCCAACGTCTCGATACAATGCTCAGCTTCCTGGACCAGCAAAGCCGAGTGCTGGGAACAGGAAAACTCAGTCAAGAACCAAAAAAGGAGCAGAAGAGCCCATCATGTATTTCTGCCAACGCTGGAAGGCAACCAAATTGTCTTTTCTGCAAACGTACTCATGCGATGATTTCCATTTCCGGCTCAAAAACAAAAATTGTGTGTTAACTGTTTCAGCAGTGACCACAGGGCAAAAGTTTGCCGAGGCCGTGCGTGTTTTAAATGCGATAAAAAACACCATACATTGCTGCACCTGGAGGCCACGTCAGGTGCGGCAAAAGAGACACAATCACCTTCTTTAGGTGCAGCAAGTAACAAAAGTTAAAATTTGCTGGCCACAGTCAAGGTATTGGTCAAAGCAAGCAATGGTCAGATGGCCACATTTCGAGCCTTGCTACACTCAGGATCACAAAATAATCTGATCTTTGAAACAATGGCCTCCAAGCTGTCATTAAAGCTCCACGGTGCATCATTGCGCATTGAGGGCATTGCAGGCAACTCAAAAACCAGTCGAGTTAAAGCAAACGTTCTCATGAAGTCGATGCATAATGATTCTGCTCAACAAGTAGAAACCATTGTGCTGCCGCATATCATAGCTGATCAACCAGCTCATGAATTAATTGCCACACAACTACGAGTCCCAAACAACGTCACCCTGGCTGATCCAAACTTTGACAAACCAGGAAAAATTGACATGCATCCGCGCAGAGCATTATTATTATTATTATTATTATAAAGCCGGAAGGCCCAATTCTTCAAAATACAAAGCTTGGATGGATTGTGGCCGGGAAAATTCCTGCTGAGCACGACTCAGCGGCACTTTGTGCAGCAGCAACTACAGAAGAGGAGGTGGATACGCAACTAGAGCGTTTTTGGACACTAGGAAATCTAGACACCAAAGAAAGGCTCGATCCCCAATAGAAGCTCATTGCGAATCTCACTTCCTAGCAAATCTATAGGTTGCAATAGATGGAAAATTCATTGTGAAACTTTCATTTTCTGACGGTACTTCAACTCTGGGGGCATCGCAAAAAACAGCATCCAACAGATTTTTGGCATTAGAGCGACGAACGCCACCAGAAGTCTGGAAAGGATAAGTAGACTTCATGGAAGAATATGAACGTCCTGGACACATGAAACTGTTACATCCCACACACGTACCCTCGGATCACGACTTCATTCCACATCACTGTGTATTGAAGCTCGAAAGCAGTACCACGAAACTGCGGGAAGATTTTGATGCGTCCTGTAAAACAACAAGCAATAAATCATTAAAAGAAATATTGTACGCTGGACCCACGGTGCAGAGCGAATAGTTTGCGATTTTTATACGAATCCGCACTAATAGATACATGCTGCGCTTTTGCCACAAGCAGAACCGATCTCCTACAACTACGCAATGTGTAGACGAACTGACTCATGAACTGACTCATGAAGAATCTTACCTGCCATATTCCGCAAAGCATCAGATCTTGTTTCCATACAATGATCCAATTGTGAAGATGCTGCTACGAGAGATGCATGAGGAGAACATGCATTATGGAGCGCAATTGTTGAGAGCCATAGCCAGACAACAATACTGGCACAAGGGCACGACCAAACTGATGCAACAAATTATGGGTAATTTACCTGTGGATAGAGTAACACAAGCTCATCCATTCTACAACTCTGGAGTCGACAACTGCTGCCCCTTTTGGGTTCACCATAAAATCCGGGGAAAAAGACAAGATAAGGCATACATTGCAGTATTCTGCTGTTTTACCACTAAAGCAGTACATCTTGAATTGGAAAGCGACCTGACAGCACACGCTTTTCTAGCCGCTCCATTCATTGTGACAATGTCACGAACTTTGTAGGTGCAAAGAACCAGTTGAAGGCATTAGAGGAAACAATCTTCACAGAACAGGCCCGGACCAAGATCATAAACCAATGCAGTAAGCAGCTGGACTTCAAGTTCATCCCGCCTCGAGCGCCATCATTTGGCGGCCTATCGGAAGCTGCGGTAAAATCTGCGAAAAGGCTACTTATATCAGTCACAGCCACATCATCGTTAACGTTTGAAGAGCTCAACACGGTAATTATTGTCGTCGAGGCGATACTCAATTCAAAGTCCCTCACTCCGATGTCATCTGATCCCACGGATACATCGGCGCTCACTTTAGGTCATTTTTTAATTGGTGAACCTCTAGTAGCGCCTTCTGATGTGACTCTTGCCCTACCTGTAAAAATTCTGGTAAAAAGATGAGAGTTAGTATCCAGGCTCAAACAGTCATTCTGGAATAAGTGGTCCATGGAATATCTACAAGAGCTGCAAGTGCGGACTAAATGGAAGACCATGGCACAGAATGTCAAAGAAGGACTATTCTGGAATATGGGCCTTCTTAGGCAAAGACAATCAGGTCCGCGTAGTAGACGTCAAAACGGCATCAGGCACATTCAAACGACCAGCTATTCGTTTGGCACCTTTGATAAAGGAAAAAGTAGCCACAA
>VNJN01007550.1:0-204050 GCA_008042485.1 Drosophila mayri
CCAAATACAGAGCTTGTCAAATTGTATTTCTTCACAGCTTCCCTGGTGTATTTATGTATTTATTGGCAGTTCACACGAACAAGTGCTTGTCAAACTGTAAAAGATTTATTTAACGGCTTGCTCCCAAAAGTATGCACTACTTTGGCTACACTTCAGCCTAAAAGATGCCACATTATTTGCGTATGCAGCCGCTCGTATTGATTAGTGCTTGTCAAACTGTAAACAGTATATTTATATATCTATATATATTATATGTATATCCTATTAATCTATATGAAAATAATGAAAATTAATTAATATAATTATTAAATATTATTCTTTTTTTTTTTGTTTCCATATAAAAGCTGTGTCAATTTTTCGACCGTTACTGTGAGTTGCATATCGATAGTTTTCAGTAAATATGTATATAGGTACATATTTAAAATTATAATTAAAAAATGGTTTATAGTAGGTAATTTATATATAATTTTTGTTACCATTAATGTTGTAAATGTTAAGGGCTAAAATAAAAATTGGAAAAACATTTAGATATTTACTCAACGATAGTTTAAAAACTATCGCCAGAGGCTGCACAACGAAGTCTGCGTGACAGTCATCGACGTATTAACATCTCTAATTACCACCTCTAGCAGAAGCGTTCCGGAGAAAATTGCGCTAGAATTTGCAACAACGCGAAAATAAAATAGTAATATTACAACAAATAATTGGTAGTAGCGCCTGCAATTTGCATTTAAGGTTAGTTCCATACCAGAACGTACGGCGGGCAGGCCGCAGCAGACCAGACAATGCAAGCCTAACCGCACACTCACACACCCAGACACTCACATTTTTCAGACAGACGCGCGTGTAGAGCGGAGATCTTGGTGATTACAACGGAAGGAAGAGGAACAAAAGGAGCATAAAACTATGTCTGGAATAGCCATTACACGCCTTGGGGAAGAGCGCAAGGCCTGGCGAAAGGATCACCCGTTCGGCTTTGTGGCCCGACCAGCGAAGAACCCGGACGGCACCCTCAACCTGATGATCTGGGAGTGCGCCATTCCCGGCAAGAAGTCAACGCCATGGGAGGGCGGTCTCTACAAGCTCCGCATGATCTTCAAGGATGACTATCCCACTTCGCCGCCAAAGTGTAAGTTCGAGCCGCCGCTTTTCCATCCCAACGTCTACCCATCGGGCACCGTGTGCCTGTCGCTGCTGGATGAGGAGAAGGACTGGCGTCCCGCCATAACCATCAAACAGATTCTGTTGGGCATCCAGGACCTGCTAAACGAGCCCAACATCAAGGATCCGGCCCAGGCGGAGGCCTACACCATCTACTGCCAGAACCGATTGGAGTATGAGAAGCGTGTGCGTGCCCAGGCTCGTGCCATGGCGGCCACCGAGTAATCCATACCGGCAACTCCCTTACATAGAAATAAACACACACACAACAAACACACACCCACAACAAAATCGAAACATCTAGAAGAAAGGCGTTTTCGAGAACGCGTTTCGCATCTTTTTACTTTTACAATATCGATTTAATTGAAAACCACGCAACACTACACCTAACGACAGCAACTGTATGCGAGAGAGGGTCCACAAAGTTCCCACAGAATCCACACACTCGAACTCCATCATATGATCTAAGCTTGCTCCTTGGATGACGCACACACCCACAAGCCGAGAGCGTGTGGCTACGTGGCAGCCTTCCTCTCCGGGATCTTGGTGGAGCAAAGGAATTCCAGCAAATGAGGCGGATACATCTCTTATTTCTTTCGTAACTTTGGAAAATTCAATAAAGTGATTTCACGTTTTGTTGTAATAGGTTAAATACGATATAAACTATGTACTCGTATCATTTCAATAAAAAGTGTATTAGTCATAAAGATAACGGAATGCGTGTGGATGTGGGCTTATGGTGGGGAATTCATCTCGTAAGGGAATTATAATGATTAATTATTGGTAAATGGCTTCATTCTTTGGGCTGTCATTCGATAAATTTCTCACTTATTGCCTTTGTGGGCAACCAAGTCTTGTAAAGTTGAAAAAACTAAGTAAATACATGTATGTTTTTCTATACTTATTACTTACTTTTACCAAATGATTGTCCTCAACGGAATATTTAATATATTTAAAATAATGCACATCTTTAGAATAACTTATACATATTCTACTCCTCAGCTCCGAGCTATTGTTGAATAAATTAATTATTTTTATTGTCGCGCACACTTAATAAATAAACGTACTCAGTGGATGTACTCATTTACAATACAATAATGGATTCTACAATAGGAATATTCCAACTCTTTCTCCACAATCCTTCGTCCTCCTTGGCAAAACTTGTAGTTTCTCCGCTTTAGTTTCTCCGTCTAAGTGGTAAGCTTTGGCATGCATTATATGTCATGGGGTTTCCACACATCGTGGGTTTATGCGTCTATATATGCAGTATATCTAGGATCTATGGTCTATATAATTATTATATGCGTTTATGGTTTATGTGTATATCTAATGATCGGGGTAAGTCGTAGTAGGAGTCGGCAGCGACAGCGAGATTCTCCGGGAATACTGTCGTCGACTACAGGTGGCTTTAGGCTTAGTTTTAGTTGTAGGATTCGATTCGATTTTAGGTTCGGTTCAGAAGCACTTGTAATACCATTCCAGCTGCTTCCGCTGCTCCTCCCAGCGCAGCTGTCTCTCTCAAATGGCCGCCTCCTGCAGATTCTCCTTGTTCTTTTGCTGGCCGCCGCCGCCGCCTGGCACACCGATGCCACTGCCCAAACTGCCCATTCCCAGGTTCGGACTTGGACTATCGCTGGCCTCCGGTCGATGGGGCTTATTCTTGCAGTAGAACTGCTTGTGGGCCAGATAGGTCTTCACATAGTTAAAGGATATATCGCAGGTGGAGCAGTACTTCTTCATCACCTCGGCGGCGGCCACAGCAGCAGCGGCAGCTGCGGCGCCCAAAGGCGAGGCCACTGTCAGGCTATCTATGTCCATGGGCTCGGCCTTGATGTGCGGCGTCAGGGTTGGTATGGGAGATGAGTTGTTGTTCTCCTGCACCAGGCTCAGCGTGGACGAGGGTGGATCCAAGGGCTCGGACTTGATGTGGAAGCTGCAGGTATAACAACAGAATTAATAAACGGCTTAAAGCAGGTTCATATTTCGATTCTTACTTTGCAGCCTCGCCATTGGAGCCCTCGGAGTGCTGGTTGCTGGCTGTGGAATTCAAAATCACAGTGTCCTGATCTCTGCTTTCTGGCGAAATCGAGGGGGAACTGATGAGGGCCACGTGCGGATGCAACAGCTTCATGTGGCGCAGCTAGAAGGATTTAATCTCAGTCAGATTAAAGCTCTCTAAGATTACAGTGCTCTTACTCACCACATTGCCCTTGTAGGTGGAGGCGTAGTTGCAGTAATCGCAGTTGAACAACTGCGGCGGATGATCCATTGCGGAGTCCTGCGAGACTGCCGACTGACTCAGCTCCTGGCTGATTACGCGACCCTGAACCTGCTCCTCCTCCTCCTGAAAGATGCAGGTCATGAAGTGCTCCTCGTTCACCTCGCTGGTGGTCTTCTTATCGAAATGCGTGCGTATGTGGGTGCGCATCCCTCTCAGCGTGTTGCCCTTGTACTGGCAGATGCTGCAGCGATATGCCTTCACCGTGCCATGCATCTCCATGTGCTTCTTGGCCAGCGCCGCCGTGGGACTGACTACGCCGCAAACGGGACATTTGTTCAGGCTATTTGAGGCGGCAGCGAGAGAAGATGAATTCGAGCTGGAGGATGAGCCAGAGTTGGCTGTGGGTGCGGCGAGGACACTTGTGAGCGGTGCTGGACAAGGGAGCCCGAGTTCATGCAGGGTCTTGCACTTGCCACACTTCTCTTTTACCGGATCTGTGGGCGTGCCTCCAGCTGTGGCTCCTCCCTTGGGACAATAGTAATTCTGGTGGGCTCGCAGGTTGTCCAAGGAGGTGTACTTGATGCCACAGGCGGCGCAGATGAGTTGCTGATACGCCACCGGTGTCGTTTCCACCGATGTGGCGGGTTCTGATCCACCGCCGACACTGGATCCTCCGGCTCCCCCTGCTCCTGGCGAAACAGCTGACTTGGCATCCCCTTCGGCGGAACCCTCCTGGTTTCGGGCGGAGCAGTAATGCTGTTTGTGCGCCAGGTAATTCTCATATTTGCAGAAAACGATATTGCACTCCTTGCACTTGGACACTCCCTGCTTCACGTAGATTTGGGGTTGCTGGGGGGCTCCAGTAGTGGCTCCGCTTCCCCCAGGATTTCCCACACTTGCCTGCGCCTGGGAAGCACCTCCTCCGGCCACTGCAGCCGCCGCAGCTGCCGCCGCCGCCAGCTTGAGTGCCAATTCCGGATTGGTCTTGGCGAGCAGCGATTCGGACAGGCCAAAATCCGCTGGCAGCATGGAGCGCATGTCCAGCAGGCTGGGCACCACACTAAGACCAGGTGGCGACATGGAGGCATTGCTGCCGGCTCCAGAGCTCCTGGGACTGATGGTTCGCCGCTTGGGCGAGGGACTCATCGAGGGGCTGCTGGGCAGCGAGGGTGCGCAAACGATCTGTTCGGGAGTCACGCTTCCGCCGGCCGAGGCTTCCACAATCTCCTTGCCCACGCTGCCCAGGAGCGCCTCCTCCACATCAAGGAGAGCCGAGCGCAGGTGTCGCTGTCGCAGGCTCAGTGAGTTCAGAGAGATTGGCGAACGTCGCAGCGAGAGATCCAAGGGCGCAGACTCTCTAAAGGGAAGATGAAATACATATCGGTTACTTGGCGTTCTTTAATCCTTAAATAATCTCTGCCACTTACCGACTTCCGCCTGCCTCCTTGCGTTTGGGTTCGGGAGGACTGCTCTTGGGCTCTGGTACCTCGGCTGCCGATGAGGGTGCCGAGGGCCGCTCTGGCTCCAGGGCGGCGCCCAGCAAGGCGGTGGCCAGGGGCTTGATTGTTCCATTGTCCACAGTGAAGCAGGTGTTCTCCGGATTCACAATTCCCGAGTTGGGAGTGGGCCTGGAATATGTACAAAATTATATTTAAGTTTTATTTAAAAGCAGAATACTCTAGAAATCACTTTCAAGCTACGATTTTGGAATACTTACAGTGGTCCTGGAATGAAGCTGGCCGCCCGTATCAGCGAGCAGGGAACAATGATGATTGGATGCGTGGGCAATGCCAGGAAGGGCGGCGGTGGGTGCGGTGGTGCCTGGAGAGAGGCAGCCGCTGCTGCTGCCGCCGCCGCAGCCGCTGCGGCATGCCCCAAGGCGACCATGGCTGGCGTTGGCGTCTTGTTGTTCCTGCCTGCCTGTGGACTCAGCTTGCCAGGCGCCGCTGACAAAGGGGCAGGCACTCCACCTGATGCCGAGGATGAGGATGCGGGGCCTGGTCCCACGGCACCACTGCCGCCTGGTGATGTGTCCGGCTTGGGGGTGAGCTGGCCTTCCGGTCGCCGGGAGCTGCAGTAGTGCTGCTTGTGCGCCCGGTACGTCTTGATGTTGTTGAAGCGGATATCACAGTGGCTGCAGTAGCGATCCGTTTGCTGTTGGGCGGGATTTGGGATTGGATTAGACTATAGGAACTAACTAATGACTCCTGGCACCCCAACAACACTTTACTCACTTGACTAGAGGCCTCCTCCAGCGGATTGGGCGCCACAACGACGCCCGGCGGCGGTGGTATGCCGTTCTGGATGAGATTGGGCAGGCTGACCAGGGTGGGCGTCGCCGGGGAGGTCTGGTGCATCCGCATGTGCCGGTTGAGGGATACCTTCTTGTCGGCACTGTAGGAGCACTGCGAGCAGGCGTATTGCTTGCCCGTTCTGGCCATTTTTGCCGGTGGCTCCGACGAGGATCCTGCTCCCCCTGCTCCCGATCCTGCGGAAGCAGCTCCTCCGCCACTTGCTGACTTGTCACTGCCCGCCTGATCCTCGTCCGCATCCTTATTCCTATGAGAGCAATAGTAGGCTTGGTGGGCCTCCAGGGTCGAGGGCGAACTGAAGGCGATGCCGCAGGGCAGGCACATGAATCGCGCTGGCTTCATCAGTGGCTCTGCTCCCAAGCTCTCTGCCGGCGATGGCTGCGCCTCCGGCTTAATGGACAGCGGCGGAGGTGCCAGCAGACGGGGCTCTGGGAGAGTCAGCTCCTTGGCATCGGGCTTGAGGGCGGGATCGGAGGCCAGGAGCGCGTTGAGACGCAATTTGGGCAACTTGGGCGTGCTGGTGGCCGTGGGACAGGGTGAGGGACACGGCGAGGGTTCGGCCTCGGATGGCGGCGTGGAAGGCTGCTCCAGCTTGGGTATCAGTTGCGGCGAGGAGGGGCTGCTCCTCGGCGGAGTGCTGGGACTGTTGACGGGCAGTTCTGCCTCCAGCTCCACCTCCTGTCGCGGATCGGTCTCGCCCAAGTCCTGATCAGGCGCGGCATTAGTCTCTTCTGGCTGCTCAAACACAGCATCTTCCTGTTCGTCGTCGTCGTCCTCATCTTCATTATTATTATTGTTGTTGTTATTATTGTTGGTCTCTTGGAGATGATCCCTGGAGTCCTCATCCAGCTGATCCTCCAGCTGCTGCTGCTCCTTCTCCTCGCTGCCCATCTCTTGAGCGGTCAAATCTTTGGAATCTGCAGAGATATCATAAAAGAGAAAAAAGATTAAAAAATGGCATAAAAATTTATTATAAATAATATTATTTTTTAGTAAAAGGAACCCTTATATTATATAATATCAGATTCCATAAAGATCTTAGTCTCTTCAGAGCCTATACTCCTTGGGCATCCACTTCCCAGGTCAAATCACCTCTCAGATGGCAGTTTAGTGCCTCAAATTGGCTTCCCAGAATCCCAGGGGCCGCCGTCTACCCGCGAGGAATCTATGTGTCAAGCCAGCTGCTTTGGCAATTATTATCGAACAAATTGTCAGTGGTCGATGGCCGCTGGCCAGGAGAAGAGCTGTGAAACAATGCGACAAGAGCCCAGGGAGGGGGAGCTGGAGTTTATCCCGCATGGCCATCTCTTACGTGGAAAAGCAAAGGAAAAGCTCATGGTGGCCACCGCTGATTAGGGCCAGCAAAAGTTCGAAGTTGGCCAAGAAGAAATCCCGAGAGCCTCTGACATCTGATTTGTACTCTGTTCTGTGTGTGTGCTTTCGGCCACGGCGAAATATTATAACGACCAACGGCGATGCTGGCCGAGATTATGGCGGCCTGGCACTGGCACTGGACGCGGACATGGCACACACATGTGGCATGGAGATGGTCGGGCAGGATAAGCGGCTTTGCATCTCCTCGGTTCGCCAGAAATTCGACATCTCGTGGCAGCGAACACATTTCGCCCTGCCTGCTCGTGCGGGCCACGACTCCTAACTCCCAACTCCCAAAGAGCTCCTTCTACTGATCCCGATCCCCTCTAGAATCTACCGGAGGAGAGAATGCGCGTTGACCTGTCAATTGGTGGCTATTGAAATGTCAGCACATCCAGAGCGAGCGGTCCAACTATTCGGCCAAGGAGAAAACAAGGCGAGGAGAGGGAAAACGTTTTTTTTGTTGGGAATTGGTAACACATTTGTTTTGGAGAATGTTTTTTTTTTCATATTTTGAATACATTAAAATATCCATTAGAAAGCAAGAAATATTCTCAAGTTTTATAAACGATTTATAGTTACAAAAATAGCTTGTTTTTAGAAAGTATTTTAAAGGTTTTGTAAGCCGTTGAATTATTTTTGGTAAATAATATTATTATTTGAAGTAATTTTACTTGTAAAATATTTTTTAATGACTTTCCAAATATTTAATATTTATATTATTTTAACACTAACTATAAATTAAAAAGGAAGTTTATTAAATTAGTTTTATTTATTCCAGGTCTTAGTTAAGTCACACATTTTTGTGTTATTAATTATTAATAAAGTTTGGTTTATTTATTAATTATTTTATTATTTTATTTATAATGTACTTTATTATGTTTCTTGAATTTTAGGTTTATTAATTGTTATTTTTCTAAGCCTTCATTTGCATTTAATTAATTGTTTGGTTCATAATTTTAATTATTTCGTTTTTAATAAACTTAAATTTTGATATATTATCAAATTAGTTATTATGTTTATTTTTTGTTAATGGTTTATTAATACTTAAATAAGGCCACAGCACTTCAAGTTCGTTGTCTAAGTCTTTTAATTCTCCTATGAAATCGGTATTTTCTTTTATTTATTAAATTAATATTCATTTCATTAGTTGCTTGGCTTATTTTTTAGTTAATAATTTCATTTATAATTAAAATAAATATAAAGCTTATTATTTGATTTATTATCAAATTAAGTTTCTAATTTTATTTATTTATTATTAGGTTAAATAATTTATTGAATTTAAATAAAGGCTTCCCACGTCAAATCAAGTTCGTTTCCTGAGTCTTTCGATTGCCCTGTGAAATCGGTTGCAATATTTTCTTTTATTTATTTTTATTATATTCCATTCTTGTTTATGTTTTTTCAGATTCTATTGCTGCTGCTGCCAAAAATACAGAACACAAAAAAAAACAAAAGAACGACTATTGACGGGCCCGCCCTAATTGCCGCCGTCGATTTTTCACGAATTCACACAATTCTGCACGTGAGCAATCAGTTTGAGGAATCAGCGGAGGAGCGCTCTCCGCCACCTGCCCTTCGGTCGCCGCTCTCCGCTGGCATTCCGAGGCATTCTGCTTATTTGTAAGATATTTATTGCCTTCGATTGGGTGGCGATAAGCCGCACACGTAAAGTGTTTTGTCCCGGGCAGAGGTTGGGAGCAGAGGAGGGGGAGCCGGAGAAGGAGCAGGGAGCCCAAGCAGGGAGCAGGGAAGATGGCCCAGCGCCGATAGAGTGCGAACGGGAGGAGACTAACAGCTAACAATGGCTTTGGGTTTTGGTTTCGGTATCCCCAAGATCCCCGAGAGCCCCAGCCCTCTGCCTCCCAGCGACAGCTGCCTCTGCCGAGGATTAGCCTCAGCTCGGGATCTTAGCTCCCAGCTCTTGGTTCTGGGTCCACCAGCTCGGCTCTCAGTTGGTGCTGCAGCAGCAGCAGCAGCAGCAGCAGATCTCCGACAGCGATTGCCTCGCGAGTGCCATCGCAACACCCGCTCCTACTTTTCATTGTTGCAAATGCTGCGGGATTCTGCGCAAGGAAATCTCTTACAGAAAATAGAGATTAGTCGGTTTCCAGGGAGGATATACCGGAAATCACACACCTTTTGATATTTGAAAACCAAAAACAGGTTTGAAAATATGATAATTAAGGTTAGGGTTCAACCTTTCGTTGAATTATTATTTGAATTTATTTTATAGAAACCCTGTAGACCTCCTAAGAATATTTAAATTATATTTTTAATTAGCTTTTGGTGGAAATTTCGATACATCGATACTGTATATATTTAACAGCTGCGACAAATCAAAGACGCATTTAAAATATAAAGGGAAAACCAGAAAAAATAATACAAATAATATATTTTCCAACAAGGTGTTGTTATATTATTATTATTGTTATTTTTCCATAACCCCCACTACTCCCCTCTGGGCAGTGCGTGGCGGAATTCCAAGGCTACGCTTATTGGCATTCACATTCGCATACGAAATCGATTTGGGATCTGGGAACATGATGCAGCAGTGGCTTTTTTCGCTGAAAACTGCGATCGTTTCCCGATCGTTTGTTTAACTGCCCCCCCTCTTCTGCACACCTCTCTCAGGTGTAGAGGGGGTAGGGCAGGGGTAGCCCCCTCCTCTGGATCCCCTTGGCCAACGCTAACAATTGTTTATCAATTTGTTAAATCAGCTTAACCGCCGTCTGAGGCTTCGGCCTCGGCTTCGGCTTGGGGTCTCTCTCCACTTTGGCTTCGCGATCGATCCTCGCCGATAAGCGACACAACAAAAACACACACACACCACTCTCCTGCAGGTGGGCAGAGAGAGAGAGAGAGGGGGGGGGGGGCACCTCGCTGTTTATCAGCCGGCAGATGATTGTTGCCGGTTTCTCACTTGGCCGCCACTTGGCTCGGTGGGCGTTGTTGGCAGCCATAAACAATCGAACAATTCGGAACCCAGGACGTAGTACGTAGCCTGAGCACAACCCAAGGAGGAGGCGACCCTTTGTTCATTTGTCGTTTTGGGTTGAAATCCGCGGACCGCCGTCGCTGCTAATCGTTGCGGGGTCAGTTAACCCGAAAAAAAATAAATCGAGGATCTCTCTCGCTGAAGATGGTGCTGGCAATAACCCGAAAAAGGTGCCTAGGCTGCCTGGTAACTGGAGGTGGATGCAAGCCAAGTCGCCAGTGCGTCTGGCTGGGCGCAAGTACTTGGAGGTGAGCACCAACTCCTTGGTGGGGCATGGACATAATAAAGAGGCACCGAGAGGGCGGTAATAGTATTGTTTTCCATTTTATAATTAGGCTTATAAGCCTTTGTTATTTTATTATTATTTAATTTATATTTTATTTAATAATTAGTACTAAATAGAAATCAAATATATATATCGAATAAGGCCCATAGAGTTTAAGTACAGTAATATTAATAACACAAAGTAAGCAAAGACAAGTTGCTAATCATTTATCGGCGAGTTCCTGTGCCTCATTTCAGCCAAGTATCTCAGCTTGTAAATCACATTTTTTAACTTCCTTAACACTTCTCTATGATTTACTCTCCTAAACTTGTGTCTCTTGGATCCTCAGCCTCATTAGTCAGGCAAAAACAATGTGCGAAGGGAGAAGACTACTGCAAACGGAAGACCAACTGCCTCCAAATGTCCTCCTTCTGCTCCTCCTGCTCCTCCTCGGGGAATATAATTAAACAAATTTCAGCAAAGGCAATCGGATGATCAAGAGGATGGAGCAGCAGCAGAAATTGAAAAACGTGAGTGAACACAGCCCAAAAAACGAAACAAAAAAAAAACAGAGAAAGAGCTCGCTCTCGCTCTGCAGCTGCCAATTGTGATAAGAGAAATCTTCATTTTAGCGCGAAAATTTTGCCACCTTGCCTTCGGTTTCCGGGACTCCCTACCATCCATCGCGATGGCAACGGACAAAGAAGGAGGAGCCTGCAGCCTGAACTTGGGCCCAGGCCTGGGCACGGGTAATCAACGCCATCAGCCAGCAGCGAGGTCTCTGGGCCAACAACTCCTTGGCTTATCAATTGTTATTAATCAAGGAAAAGAGGGGCCGGAGCGCAAAGTTCGCAAATTTCATTTCACTTCACACTTTGGCCAGAAGGAAAAAATACAACAAAATAAAAAAGAAGACTTAGTTTCTTCAGCTCAGATCTGTTTTCTTTTCGCCCCTTGTCCGTGTAAATAATCAACATTCTTATATCTTCGGGGGCTTCCATAAGCTATTCGTGATTTACTCGCCGGAGCCGCAGCTTCTCCCTCAAGCTTAGCTTCGATTTTAGTCCCTGCAGTCAGCACCTTCGCTCTATGGGAACTCTAAAAGAGAGGAAATTCCTTCGATTCGTGGATAAGCCACCTCCCCAGTCTATCCCCTTGGAGTTTTTGCTCTTGTCATCGGAACAGAAGTTCGTATTTCAGCCCAAAACTAATTTAGTTCATTTGCTTCTAACCGAAAAAAAGGAAGCTGTGCTGCTGATGTCAATGGGTTGCCAGGAGATTAACTTAAGGAGGGGAAAATGGAGCTTAAGAGGGAGGAAATATATCAGTACAGTTGCGGTTGAGTGTATAGTCTTGAGCTCAGAGGGGAATCGATGGGAAAATTAATTCAGGAAAGCATTATGCCGAGACAATGTAGCCAAAGATATGATAAGAAAAAAGATACGAAAACTGCATAGGATTTTTTATAGTTTTAGATTTTATTTGTAAAATTCAGAAAGAGCTCTTATATATCGGAGATATATTAATTTGTAGTTATTATTTCTTTTTAGGTAGAATTACCCACCACTCAAAGGTACAAGAACTTAACGCAATTCTTGCATATCCTGCATATTATGGAAGGATTTCCCTGCCCAAAAGATGTCGCGAAAACAATAAAAAAAAGGGAGAAAAAATGAATATATTTCATTATTTTGTAACCTATAAAATTCTTCAGACTACATTTCAAAGTTTGGACTAATATAAATATAATAAACTGCTAACAAATATCAACTATTATTTGGAATAATCTCCTTCACCCCATTAAATCTTCTCCTTCGCTTCACCATTTTCACCTCCGCTGTTGAAATATATATATATATATATACATTTCTGGAGCAACCTATGTACTATATCTTCGATCTATAGAAACCGAAACACAGGCATCGCAGACACAAAGCCAAAGACAGACGGCAGACGACAGGCAGGCAATTCCTCGAAATCGCCCAAGTTAAAGTCTCTCTTTTTGATGTCTTAATTAAAAAACGTGCAAATGATACACAGAGCGAGGGATCAGGGAGGGAACCAGAGGCCAGATCTGAGGGCCCTCGGACTGCTCAGAGTTCAATGTTGGAGCAATTGATGCAACTGAGAGATGTGTTTGCTGCTGTTGCTGCTGTAGCTGTAGCTGTTGCTGTTGCTGTTGCATGGTTGCAAGCTGATAAGCTGAAGGGGAAGCGGAGGCTGGGAAGGAGTTTGGGAAAATTGTCGCAAGCAAAGTACTTGAAAATATCGTGTGAGCACGCTCACAGAGAGCTTTGATCGCTTGATCAGCAGCAGCAGCAGGAGGAGCAGGAGGAGGAACAGTAGGAGCAGGAGCAGGAGTAGCTATAGCCTTTAGCCCGGTGATCAATTGCGATTGGAATATCCCAATGTTGCTCCCACAATCTCATGTGTAGCGCAAGCTCCAAGGAGTAGCCTGCTGGCCTGCCGTGCACAAATTTAAATTGACCCAAAGTGCAAGTTTTGAATGCCGGCTAATCGTTCATCGCAGACGAGGCAACATGTTGCTGCCGCTGCTGCTCCTGCTTCCCTGCTCATAATTTGCGTTTATTAAACAAGTTGGAATATTTGCATAAATGTCGCTTTCACGGATTAGGATCAAAGGATGCCAGCTCTGGCTGTTATATCAGAGGGGATGTAGGAGCCGTAACCCAGAGCTGAAGCTAGCAACTAGCAACTAGCAACTGGGAGAAGCCGCACTCTTTCTGTGTAAACAAATCACGCTTTTGCTGCTGATCAATCAAGCTTTGACAACTACTGCCTACAGCCCTCTTAGAAGTCACAATTCAATTGTGATTTTTCTAGATTTTTCCCCCTTCTCAACTCCCTTTCTTGACTTGATTTTCCTCTATTCAGCAGACACGACACTGCGCTTTCCCTGCTTTTTTTCTGTACTGTTACAACTGCTCAGTTCGTGAGGGCTTTGCCGGGCCACGCCCCCTTGATCTCCGATCCAAAGTCGTGTCTCTGCGCTTTGCTCTGTTTTCCCTCTCTTTCGTTCACCCTTTTTCTGTCTCTGTCTGTGATGACTTTTGATGTGTTCATCAAGTAAACCAATCACGACAACTGAACACAAAAAACACAACGGGTTTCAGTAAATTAAAGAGGCGCGAAAATTAACCGCCAGCGCTGTGTGAATGGGAATGAAATTCCTGAAAAAAAGAGGGGAAAAAGCTGCAAAAGGAGTCCAAAAACAAATGGCAAGAGGACCCCACACAGCACACAGAGTTGAAAGCCAGGAGAAACAGGCGTCCAAGTTGCTAACAAGATGCGAGGCAGTCAGCGACAACAACCGGCAGTTGGCCAAAACTACAAAGTTAAAAAGGCCGCCACGCAGCAACTCCCATCCCATCCCATCCCCCGGCTTCACCAGCTTCATCGTCAGAACCAACTCTGAGCCCAAGTTGGGGGCCCGTCGCAGGCAGCTAAAAAAGGCCACGCAACCTGGCCGAAAAGCTGTTGGCAGTACAGATAGAAAAACTTGGGCTCCTATGATTGGTTTAAATAAAAGAAAATCAGCAAAAATATGTACATGAGTCCGTGCTAACTTATCTTAAGCCCAAGATAAACTTGAATAATAAAACGTAAGTTGCTTTCCCTAAACATTTCCTTGATTTATATTTTCCACTTTCAAAATTTAATCCCCTTTCGCTCAGTGCCTTTTGGAGGACTGCCTAACAAAGCGGCAAGAGCCAGACACATCATTACCTACCAATTAGGCCCCGAAAAGTGTGTGCGTCTCTGTGTGGCGCAGGGTTTGAGCCGGGAATATGGGGCCAGGGCCAAGGGAGGATGGAAGGTGGCTAAAGGCAGGCACGAAGACCCAGGGAAAGGAGGCCCAGAAGAAGCCAGCTCCTCTGGCTGCTCTTTTGGTGGCACAATAAACGTTTACAACGTTGCGAATGAGTTGGGTTTCGTTGGTCGGTGGATTGTGTGGATTAAACTGAAGGAGCCAAAAGGGAGAGTGACGACTGACAGCCAGCAAATAAGCCATAAATGCAGGAAGGAGCCTCTGACGGAGACCGAATGGCTACCTTACCTGGGTCGACTGGGACGACGGGCGATGATGAAGTGCAAAGTGCCTGCTAACAGCTTGTAATGAGCTTCGCTTCGAGAAAATGTGATGCTTCGGGATTTATGGAGGGCAAGGAGGGAGCATAAAACTTGAAGAGCAAGGAGGTTCACTTCCTTTCCCCACAAACTCACAAAGCTGACTCAACAAATCCTTGCTGCCACAATTCGATTTCAATTCGTTTTCCCATCGATTTAAGCTCTTTGATTGCTGATTGAATTTTCGCAACTGGATTTGTACAAACAAGCCACCAAAATACATGGCAATAATAATCAGAGTCGGAGCAGGAATCAACACCGATGACGAGGGTCATTCGTGCGTGAGCTAGAGATTCGAGTGCAAGCAGCCAAGAGGGGGAGTGGCAAATTAATAACAACAGCGGCTGGCGGTTGACAGAAGGGGTTAATGGAAAGCCAGGACCAACTCAGATGACAGGCAGCCGAAGGCTGAAGAGAATGGGAAGGGCTGCCAGGGCAGGCAGGCTGGCTGACAAGAAAGTAATTGATTGACAGAAGTGTGTCCCAGCTCAATGTGATTTCTCAATAATAGAGACTGAAATTGATTTTAAAGATTTTAGAGGGTTATAGGAAACAGCGCCTAGATCTGTGGAATAGTACTGATAAGTATTAATTTACAAGTTAGTTTTAATTTCCATTTAATTCCATTTAATTTTACTAAATATATATTTTTTTAAATAAATATTTTTATATTAATAGGTATGTCTAAGACAAAGCCAAGACAATTTCAAAAATACGATTTAAGGTACAAAAAGAGGGACAAAGTCCTTAGTTAAAGATCCCCCCAACTTTTTTAAATCCCTCCTCAAGCAAGTAATAATTTCCTACGCAACTTTAGTGTTTCTCAAAGGCTTAAAAAGTAATGAAATGAAGTATTATCCCTGGCAGACTCAGGGATACCCCTACCCAGGCAAAGGTCAAGTCGTAAGTCAGCCTCCTCGAGCGTTATACAAATTCCAACCGAGTAACCCTTTCCTTCTACCGATTCTGGGTAGAATGAGAATGCATCATATGTACCATATATAATGCCTGGCATATACATAAAAAAATTACAGCATAAATCACACACTCCACACACACACACACAGGCACATTTACGGCCTTGCACACACACACACGCACAAATTTTGGTTGTTGTATTAAAAATAATATCGTCGTCTGGTCGACAAAGATAAGAAAATTTATCCAAAGGATTGCGTTTTGGTGTTATGGCCACCACAAAATGTGGGGGGCCAGCGACTGCTCATCCTCCAGTTCCTGCTCCTTCCCTGCAAGCTCCTTTTGTCTGCGCAACCGCAAGGACAAGGCGACTACCGCTACGACTTGATGCTCGCATTTTATGACCAAAGCCCCCAAGTCGAACTCATCATCATCATCATCATCATCTGCTGATTCCAGGGACCATGGGTCAGGGCGGGGATTTAGGCAGAGGTCATGGGGGGGGATGAGAAGGTAAGGGGTGAGCCGGAAGATGGAGCAGCAACAGCAGGAGCAGGCGCAGGACCGCCAGCTGCGATCTGGGGCCAGCGATAAGGCGGGAATACATTTCATAAATGCTGCCGCACCGCAAAAAAGGATTACGAGGAGGCGCACACTCTCTCACTACTTTAACTCTGCTCCTTCCCACTGGAAAAAATGGTATCAAGACTAGAAAAGGCATGGAAAAGTATTTCTTTTTTCTAAATAATTAAATTTAGAAGCTTATATAAAGGAGAATATATTAAATCCTTAATAAAACCCCTTGTCACCGATATACAAGAAAACGTTAAAGACAGTCTATTAATTTAACAAATTCTTATTTCAGAGAAACTTAAGAAAAATATATAAAAAAAAAATATAATATGATTTAAATATTCTTTGAAATTATTTTATACCTTTACAAATAGTAAGTTTTCATCTTATTATTTGTAGAATTATTTTATTTAAATAAATGTTCGTTTAAAGCTTCGCCCTGTCATAGCTCCTTAAATTTTACTTTAATAACAAACCAATTTTTTTATAAATTGTAAATTTATATTTCCCTTCCTTAAACCCAGTCTTTCTCTCTCTGCATTTTCCCTCTTAAACTCTCAATATTTCATCATATCCGCAGGACAACGCTTTCTTCTGTGCTCTGCGCTCCTTTGTAATTTATTATAAAAATAGTATAAATTATATTTTCAAAGATATTCCTTGCCTCACATCTTAAATCAAATATCCCCGCCACCGTTTTTTATGCTGAAAAAAAAATCGCTGAGGTTGGCCATAAAAAAGAGATGTTGGTGTGCTTTTTGAATCATAAATCCGGTAAATAGTAAGCACTTAAAACCCTGACGATTTCCTCGCTTTTATAGTGCCCCACATGTCGTATACTTGATATGCTATACTGTATTCTGAATTTACACTGAGCGCAATAGGGGTAATGATGATGAAACACTGTAGATAAGTTCGAGCGCCGTGTAATGGTTTCTTCTTTTTTTCGATTACTGATGTTGATGTTTGCTGCTTGTTGCCTTTTGCCCGCAGCAATTGCACTGCGAGTCCCGCATGAACCCAACATTAAATAAATAAAAAAAAACAGAAAAAGAATATTCCGATAGGGAAACTTTGAGATTTCCTCCCCTGGTCCCCCCCTCCCCCACCGGAAAGCCTTGTCAAATGATTAATTACATGCCGAAAAGCTATCTAACATTTTGACTCGCTCGCCGTCTCTGGTTCAGGTTCGCTTCGGTGTTTGGTTTTCTGTGTGTGTTGTGTGTGGATTGTCATTAAGCCAGAACAGCAAGGGAGACATAATAAAAAATTATGCCATAGATAAAATGCCATTAGAGAGGGGCAACCACATACATAGGGGAGCGGCGGAGGCCAGAGTCACCACTTAGCGCCATTAGAAGCCAGCCAAAAGGCAATGGCCACCGACAAGAGGAGCAGCCAACCAAAAAGCCAAACCAACTGCGAAGGGGCCGGGGCCGGGGCAGGGCAGGCAGCTGATGCCTGCAAGTATGCAATTCTGCAAGATAAGCCGAAGCATTCATGAATTTCATAGATAAAAACCCAAAACACACACACACACAGATACCCGGGGACAGGCGCTCAGGGAGATGCGCTTACAGTACATTGCACAGGAACAGCAACAACAGAAGCCACAGCAAATGAAGAGCGCCAAAGTGAGCAACGTCATCATCACCATCATCGCCAGAAGCAGCAGCAGCAGCAAGTGGCGCAGGAGAGGAGTAGGAGAGGCAGAGCCAAGTGGAAGCCAGCACAAGCAAACAAACATCCAAGGGGCGGACCCAGGGATATACATGGGAGCAAACATTTCAAATAGAAAATGGAATACTCTACCGGAAAAATGTCCTGAAATACTTTTAGTCATTGTAAGCGTGAGAGGCTCGATAAATCGCATTTCCCCGTTTTAATTAACTTTTTCCACAGTTATAAGTAAATTAGTTATGGATTTCAAAACGTATATATAATTGTAGTTTAAATACCTTCAATGTAAATTAGTTATGGATTTCAAAACGTATATATAATTGTAGTTAGAATCCCTTCAATTCACTCCGAGATATCAGTTCAAACTCGAAATGAAGTACCTTTCTATCGCTTTTTTGGTAATGCTCAGCATTGCGATGATCCCCGAACAAACAAGTGAGTTTTTCTGTTAAAAATATAGCTTCAAGTGAATATTATAATTAATAATTTCGTTTTGTAGTAGATCCTTCCTGGCCACCTATTTTTCTTAAAGCAAATTAAATGATGACCTTGCTCTAGACATAGTCAAAGTGCTAATATGACACTTCTTGTGAGCATCAAACGAATTAAATTTATGAAATAAAGAAGTAAATCGATTAAATAATTTCCGAACATTTGGGACAAGTATTTAATGATTACAAATTGTGCAAATTTTAAGATCATCATTGGAGCATCGACTACATTACCTCTAAATAAAAGCAGCTCGTGGAAAGCCCTGCTGTTGGGTGACCCCCAAACTAAGATCAAGCTGAGCAGAGAGCCTAATCCAATCTGGGCAGCCGGAAAAGCAATGCAAGTGTGGCTATCTCTGGGCCAAAAGTGGGTTCAGCAGGAGGAGGTGGCCAGTGGGTGGCAGAGCAGCAGGCCCGAAAGCCACACCGTCGCTGCCCGTTGTTGTTTTTCCTTTGGTCGCCTGGCGTCGCCATGGAGTGTCAACAGCCAGATAAAGATTAGCACAGACAAACACCCACTTTTTAGGCCAACTGTTTCGCCCACTGGCCACTCGATGTGGCTCCGCCGGATTCCGGATTTTGTGGCCCTCTCCCTATGTGTGTGTGTGTGTGTGCTGTGTTTGAGCTGGAAATCTTTCACTGACGCAGCACAAAAAGGGCTGAGATTTTGGAGGGGAAAGTGGGAGGAGCAGCAGGGATGCTGTGCTCCAAATTGCCGCCAGTTTTTCGGGGGGGATTATTAATGATGAATGCTCGAGATGGCAGCGAAATGGTGCGGAATGTCAAGCGGGCAAAAAAAAAGAAAACGAGAGCAGGAGCGGAGTTGAAGTCGGGAGATTTAGGGTTGGATTAGCCACTTCAACTGGCAATGTTTCACAGGATAATCAGAAGATTCATAGTTGAAAGTTGTCTCATAAAAATTTAATTTACTAAAATTATTTTTGGTGAAGAATTAGGGATTTTTAAGGAAGCTAAAACCTTGAATTTCTATCAGATTTCCCAAGGTAATTATTATTCAAAGTATACTTATTAAATAACAAAAAAAGTATCCCCTTTTAACCTCAATAATAAATTCTATTCCTCCAGTAAAAAAATCTCCTAAACTATTATGCTAACAGGAAAGCAAAAGTGTATTTTATTTCGTCCCAAAACTCGTAAAGGAAAACATAAATTCCCATTAACTCTAAACAAACTTGACTATAATTCTAATGGCTTCGGTAGAACCCTTTATCTCTGGCAAAACATTCAATTGGAAAAGGCAAATCCGCTCCTGGGGTAAGCCGGAGAAGGGTTCGACTTCCTCGGTGGGGTCACCGAGGGGACATCGTCTCAATGACGTTGACACTGCTGATGATTATGAAGTGATATGAAATTGATGCCAATGATGTTGGGAGTGAAGAGTCAAAATGCCACCCAAAAAGTAAGGGAAGGATTCTCGAGTCCATCGGAACAACGACTGAAACGAGGGTTGAGTTCGAGAGTTCACCCCCTGTTTCAGAGCAGCGAGAAAGGGTTTTGAGGTCTGTGGAGGTGTCAGAAATCATCAGAAAAACCACAGGACATAGTCCGCAGGATGAGGGAACTGAGCTGAGCTGTGCCTTTGCACTGATAAAAAATTGTATTAAATTAGAGAGCTCGTCGTCGTCATCTTTTTTGGGATTAAATTTTTATTGGCAGAATATCAGCAGTGGCAGGACGATGTTCCGGAACTCACACACACATACATCGAGGAAATTTATTATTGGGCATTAACGGGTTATGTCGCCTGCTTCCTGCATTCCCCGAGATAAGAATTTATTTTTTGGCTTTGGCCCATTTCGAGTTTAAGCCGCAAACTTATCGCGGATTGAGCAACGGACAAAAAAGGACAACTGAACGAGTGACACTCGGCAGGATGTGGCCGGCTTTAGACAAGTTTTTTTCTTTTAAATTATAGATAGAGTTTGTTTTTTGGGCTTACCTCTGCTGTCGACGGTCATGTCTTCTGTGGTATCGGAACAATCACCTAGAAAGGGACAAAGAGTGATGGGAAGATTAGTGGAGGGATTATGCTAAGGGATAGCTTGACTTTTATAAATATTTAGAAAATATATATAATAAATATAGATAAAATAAAGGAAAATGTGATCGATGTTTTAGTTTCTTTCGGGTTTAAGCTCTATAGTTTCCTTTTCGAGTTAACAATGTATGTTTTACCTGAAGGTGTTAACCATAAATGAACCCCTCAATCAAGTTTAGATGCCCGACAATTGTCCAAAACTACACCCTTAAAGATGATGGGCTTGTGGCAAGGTCCAAGTCCCAATTTCATGGATACCAAAGGTCTTGGGCTAATAGTCATAGATATTTATCCCAGATAGTTCCAGCCAAATGGCTCTCGGTGCTCTGAAAGCGATAATAATTGCTGCCGCTCATTGTTTGTACAACCATTCCCAGTCGAATCTGAGTGTAACCGAGTATCTGAGTAATTCAGTATCTGAGTATCTCAGTGCGAGTATCTCTTTCAGCTCTTGGCCCTGCTACGCACAGTAGTAGATGGAATAGTTGTTGGCGGCGAGGCCGGTGTCCAAGCCTTCACTTCCACTTCCATTACATGCTCCCCTCCCTCTCCGTATCTCTGGCTCCTCATCCAGTCCTCTTTGTGTTGTTCTTCTCATTTTTGATTATATTTCGCTGATTATTCACTTCGAAGGAATTATAATAACAATAATAACAACAATCCGGCAGAATTCCTTCGTTTTTATTTCAGCTTCTTCCTCGCTCGCTCGCTGGCTGGCCGCAGATTGCAGATAGCGAAGCACACACACACACGCACACACACAGAGATACGGATACCTACACTCGCAGAGCTGCAGATACATATGAGCCGAGCTCGGCTGGCTGAGCTGGCCGTGGAATGAATGTGAAGCCACACAGCGCAGATAGGCGACTGATAAGCAACTGAAAGCTGGCTGCCATGGACGCGGACGCGGACACAGACTTCGACATGGACTTGGACTACAGTTTTGGACCAGGGGGACCCTTTCCCGCTTCTCTCTCTCTCTCTCTTTGGGTTTCCCCCCACTGCTGGCAATTGGCGGGATTTCTGCAGTTGCAACACCCACACATGGCCTACAGGTTGAAATTAAGCGGGAAAAAGTGTCTAAGAGTGGCTTAAAGTGGGGCTAATATGGCTAGGCTTTCAAGGGAAAATAATATTTTCAAAATAAAGATCATTTTCATTTTAATTCAGTAATAATTTAAATATTAAAAAGAAATATTTATAAATTAAAGGGAATATATGTAAGGGAATAACACTTACATTTATTATAATCAACTTCCTAATAAATTAACTTAATATATTATTTATTTATGTTTACTTTATCTTCAGTCTATTTATATATATTCCCTGCATTTAATTTAATCTCAAGCTAACTATATATTAATAAATACATCAGAAAAAATACAAATTAACTTGCTGTTTAGTTTACTTTCTATCGTGGCTTTTCCAGAAGGCGTTTTATGCCTTAACTTTTATTTCTTGATATGGATTTATGAAGAATAATCTGTGGTTAAACTCAATTCAATATGTAGAACACATTCTTGATAAGCTCTCACTTTTCTTGGAATGGAAAAGCATACAAATTGGTTTAGCCCGGCTTCTAGGGAAAGATGAATATTTCCATACCTTAAAACAAGTTTTAAATCTTTGTTGTTTTGTTTGTATTTTGTAGTTTTAGTATTTATTAAAATTCCTTGTTTCCCCTTTTGTTTACCTTACTCAAAACCCATTTTCAAACGCTTCTCACCTCTGGAATTGCTGCTAAGCATGGCTGTCATTTAAGGTAATCCACTTATGGCTGCTAATCCCGGCTTGGTTAGGAGTTCCCTTTGGCTTATTCACTCGTGCATGACTCACTCACGTTCTATCTTTCGGTTTTGAGCTTGATTCGAGCTGTAATTATGTGGTCACTTCACTTGGTTCACCCGATTCTCACTTCACTGTATTCAAATTTCATTCAATTTTATTCAAATTTTCGATATGACGAACGTTTCGAGTGTCGTTCGTGCTCGTACCTACTCGCTTCGCGTTCCACAGCCAACTGAAAGTGAGTAATGAAATTTCAAGCGCCTCGTCTCTCTCTCTCTGTGTATCTGAGAGATACAGATACAGGCGGCAGCGGCGGGGCAGGCAGCGATACGGAGCGAACCGAGTGACGATGACGATGACGACGCCGAAGCGAAGAGTGAAGTGGATTCCGACCAGCTGATGTTTGTTGATGCCGGGAAGACCAGAGACCAGGCAGGGACGAGAGGGAGGGGGAGGGAGTGCAGGGGGTGCCCAGAGACCGGGATGTTGTTTATCTTTCGGTTGCCAGCGTCTGCCAGAGCGTCTATCTGCTGCCCTATCTTGAGGCTGGACTCGAACTCGTTCCCGTTCTCGCATTGGGACTCGGATTGGTACTGAAATAAGATATCGCCGGAGACCCAGAGACCGACCACTCTGCTGCTGCGGTCGACTTCCTTCGCTCGCCTCGGAATTATTCGAAACAAAAACTGATAAAGCACTGATAAGAGCGCAGCGCGGCGAGCGCAGAGTTAGATAACATCGCGAGCAGCGGCTGAAATAAACTCAAAGCCCAACAACAGCACCGAACTGAGCTGAGCCAACTCAACCAGCAGCGAACGGATACAGATACACACACACACACACACACACACACACAGTCACTGCAGATACAGATACCGAGATACACTCGCCGAGGGTGTGTGTGCTGTGCTGTGCTGGTGCTTGTGCTGCGCTGTGGCTGTGTGTGCGCGCGAGGGAGATGCTTTTCAGTGATATCGCGTCTACGGCTAATGGAATTCTGATTATTGCTTAGTGATAAGCGTTTTGTGTTTAATTGTATCTCTGTATCTGTATCTGCGTGCACTGAGCAAAATGGGGGCAGAGAGAGAGAGAGGAGAGTGTGTATGGTTACATTGTAGTTGAAATACAGGGGAATTTAAAAGTTAATTTGTTGGTTTTTTTTTATATGTATTGAGATTATTTTAAAGAAAATAATAAATTAAATGTATTTAAAATAATTCGAAAATAAATTTAAAACAAATTTAATAAAACAACGCAGCTGAAACTAATTGGGAATTATACAGATCCTTTCCTTTCTGTCGTTTTTAATGATTTTCGTAAAGTCGGTAAAAAATGACAAATGGCAATCTACAGATACTATTTTCTTTGCAGTGACATGCTCCACTTCTCCTTGGGTTATCAGTCACCTGCTCCATACCCATCGACATCCCCATCCACATCCACATCCATCCATTTTCCATCTATCTGCATCTGCATCTGCGCGTCTCCATCATCTCCATTCTGCAGTTTTTGGCTCACGGGGGCTTTTGTTCCAGCTTTTTTTCAGTTTTTCCTTTCGCAGCTTATCGCCAGCCGTAGATCTATTTTTATGTTGCTTCTGCTACTCTTTCTCCTTCTCCTTCATGTGGCCACTCCCCATCTCTCCGCCTCTGCTGATGGTTATCGGCGTTTGGTTTATTTCCATTTCCCTGGCAACTTTGCAGATGCAAAAAAAACGTTTTCTTCTTTTTCCCAGCGATAACAATCTCCCAGAGGTTTCTCTTTCCCGTCCTCTCTTTCTCCATATTTCTCTCTTCGGCCCATGCGGGAAGTACACAAGGTGGGTCTGTCCTCTTTTGGGGATTCTATGTATATGTATATGTGCAGTCCATCGTATCGTCCTGATGAGTGAACCTTGTGGTTTATTCTCCCTATCTTTTGCTTTCTACAGCTCTCTCTTTCCTCTCTCCTACTCTCTCTTCGTTCGGCACCACTATCAGCTGTTGTTGGCAGCATGTTGCGCATGCGTTGTGGTGGCCTGCCTAACCCACTCCATTCCACCCTGGCACCACTCCTCCTCCAGCTCATGTTGGGCCTTTGCGACGATTATCTCGTTTTGCCATTGTTGACTTTTAATTAGATTCATTAAACGTGCCGCTTGCCGCTGCCAACTCCCTTGCAGCAACCCCCTTCGCAGCACCACACCTCTTCAACCATGGCACGACTCTCAGATACCCTGGCAAAAACTAACCATGAGATACATAGATAGAGTTGAAGTTCAGGGACGCATAATTGTTGACCTACGTGAGTCCAAATTATGGAGATTTTTTATCACAAAATGCATTAAATTTGTATCTGTTGAGGTTTCCTAACGTTTAACATTTTTTAAAAATTATAAATAATTATAAATTATACATTTTTTGTACCTAATTTAAATATCTTTCAAAAACATGTCTCCCCAGCCAGGTTACCCCAGAGCTGTTCTTATTATTTTGCCTTAAAAGAAGGGCATCTTGTTGTTCGTTCAACTCTGGATGGATCATTATCAATTTTTTAGCCTTTCTTGCCGCCTGGTTATGTGTTAGAATATATTTACCACAGTTGGTGGGTGTTTTTTTGTTGTTATTTTATTTTTGTTTCTGTTTTGCTGCTTACGCAGCGATAAACACTTCATGCGTGAATATCTGCAAAAGGTTTTTTTTTTATAAATGCGCGCCCGCTGCGGTTGTTTTGCTGCTGCTGGTTGTTGGGGTGATGAACTGCCAACACTCGCCCTGTCTCTTTTTCCCACCTTTCTCCATCTCTCTCTCTTGCCATGATAGAGGCAATTGTTTAGCAATTATGTTGCTACAAGCCACCATATACAGACATGAGTGTATATCTTTGTGTGTCAGTGTTGTTACGTGCTCATTTATTGACATAAATATGAACAAATGCGACAGATCAACGTCTGCTGATTGCACTACATCGAAAAAGCGTTTTTCAAGAAAATATGCTAAAAATACAAGGCAGCAACAGCAACAGAAACAACAACAATAGCAGCCACAATGAGAGTGAAATATTACACCGAAAAAATATGATGAATATGGGGGCTTCACCAGAAGTGAGCAATGGTGTTCAAAGATAGATAAGTCACAGATATTAGATACATATTTTTATAATTTTTATAGGCAAAAATCATAGGACAGAAATGAACAAATAGCAATTATTTGAGAACCATTGATCTTATAACAAAATATTCCAGAAAACCGAATTTTGAATATTTTACCTAATTTATAAGTTAAATATTCTTTTCTTTTGTGGAAAATGTATCTTTTATGGGTGATATCTGTACAGATTTCAAGTGCCAAAGTACCCAACAAATTTCATGAAGATTTGTGAAGAATTTACCACAGACTTTTCAGGCAAAAAAATGTGTAAAATAAAATTAAGAATTCCGTTAAAAGATAAATAAAATAAATAATAGAATACAATATATATCAAAAAATTATGAGAATTAATTTTTAATTGTAAAGATTGTTTGATAGATTTAAATTTTCCCAAATCTTTAAGTTTCAGTGTCTTAAAAAACTGCAATTCCGAATGACGCGGCACTTGGAGCCACACACAGAATCGCCCCCGCTCCCCCCTCTCCCGCTGACCTCGATGGGCTCCCCACAATCCCCCTGTGCACCTCCTGCGCACCGCCGCCAAGCGAAATAAAACTCCGCTGAGAGCCGCAGATGCAAGCGAGTTGATAAGAGATCCTCACGCTGATAAAATGAAAAAGGCAAAGGCAAAGGCAGCAAGCGAGTAAACTCACAGTTGTTGTTCGATGTTGTTGTTTCTGTTTTTTTTTTTTTTTGGGGGGTTATTTCTACTTATGCTACTCCCGTCTCTCTTGCTCCCCCGTTCATCGCTTTTATTTCATTTCGTTCGCTTTTCGGTTAGATGCATCGTTAAGATTAAATAGCACACAGGCAGCATTTGTTGTTGTTGTTGTTGCTGCGATTGTGGCAACAACAATGAAAAAAACATTTATCATGAAATAAATCTACTTAAGTTTTTTTTTGTCTGACTCTCGCTATCTCTTTCTGTGAAACTGCTTCTTCTTCCGTTGGAAACTCCTAAAAAAATAAATTGTTGCTGTTGTAACTCGAAACTCGCACATTATTTTAAAGGGGAGAGACGGGGATCGGCGTTATATAATCCATGGTTGGTTACTCAACTCATTTCAAACTAAGCGATAAAAACTCTGAAATTCAACCTTGAGACTCGGGAGGTATCTCGCTCTCGCCTAAAAGTATCTCAGCAGGTGCGAAGCTACTGACAGCCTCACTTCCCCTTAGCTGCCACTTCACTACCCCCCCCCTTCCCTTTTGCACTGACTTTTCACCACCACCACCCACATTTTTAAGGACCCTGAGCCTGCCTGCATATTTATGAAGTCTGCCAGATAAGCAATGACTTCATTGTAGCGAAATTAAATCAATTAACATAAGCCAAGGTGCGAGCTGAGTCTGCCCTCCCTGCTTCCCTTCTGCCTGGCTTTATCTCTGTTTGCCACCTTGCCCCGGCTCCCAATTAAATCCCCCCTGCCCAACGCCACTGCCTGCGCTAATCTAGCAATCAATCAAAGTGATTTAAATTTCATGCCGCGTATCTGCGCGCCACCGCCAGAAATTATGGCGTGGCTCCCAGCAACACACACAAAATACAACGCTACGTGCAACACTTGTGTAAAATCACGATTAAGAACTCAACTCAGCCGCAAAGCCAGACAGAAATTTTGAGTTATTATCGCTGGAAAACAGACGGAGACAGGAGACAGGACAAGGGGGAAGAAGGGTCAAAGCCACAAATGTGAGATATATGTCAAAATAGATGTGAAAGCTATGGGGTTGCAAGATTTTATATAACACTTATATTTAGCTTTGAAGGGATTAATAAAGAGAGTAAAAATATTTCAAATGAAATCCAAACATATTATATAAGTTAAACTTTTATAGAAGGACTTATAGTTATTTAAATTATTATTTATGGCGCTTAAATGAAAATATTTGCACTAAAATTGAAAAATAATATCAAATATGTCCTGAGATCAATTAACCTTAAAAGTATGCAATGTTTTTTATTGATTTTCTGGAGGGTATATAATTGTGACCCTTTCAAGGGTTTACAAAAAGGCCTAAACCCTTGAACAAATTATGTTTTAATTATTTATTAAATATGTAAAAAATAATTTGAATATTTATTTTAATTAATATCAATAAACAATTTCATTGTTAATCCCAAGTAACCAATAATTCTTTTCATAGTTCCCTACTCATTTGCAAAAAACCTCCTTTTGTTCCCCTTAAATCTCCGTTTGTACCTGCTTTCCTGTGACTCATTTATCCGTCAAAGACCATCTATCGCTTTATGACCTTAGGAGCTCTTTGATTTTCTAGCGCCAGATCTAGAATCTACAGACAGCAGTATTACATATGATGACCGTGAGTAATACGAGACCGCAGTGTGGACTCGTTTTATTGACCTCCTTTCGGTGGGTTACCTACCCAGTCCCAGTCCCAGTCCCATTGCCAGTTTCAGTTTCATTCCGAGTTCGAGTTCGACTTGGTGGAGTTCGCTAAGTGGTCATAAAATATGCTTAATGCATCAGGAAGCCGCCGCTATATGCGGGTGCCACCACCACTTGCAACCCCTTTTCAGCAGGGCTTCCCCTGGGCTCCCTCCCCGGTTTGTCGTAAAATCCTTATCTGGGACTCCGGCTCCTCAGTCAGTCAGTCAGTCATCCCGGTTGGTAAGTGCGAGATTAAAATATTGGATAAAGCCGGCGGCAGCACAAAAATGCAGCACGGCTGGCCGATAACGAAAAAGTGGAAATGGAAATGGTAACGAAACGTTCCTTGTCGCCGTCGACGTTGCTCTTTCAAAAATACTTTATATATACGCTATATATATATATATATATATATATTTCCGCGTTATCGACATTCGGCCTGTTTCTGTTTTGAATACCGGCCCTGGCTGGTTCCTTCTTGGTTCGCTCGGTTTCTCTCTGGGTAAGTGAGTGATAAACACGAGTTATCGCATCAATTAGTTCGGCGTCAAGTTGACGTCGTTAAAGGCAGCCAACAAAACAAAGGCCCGGTCTCCGGGGCTCGACTCATTTTCGATTCCTCCGACTCCTGGCTGAGAGGCGAAAGTCAAGCCGGGAATGCCATAAAACCCAAGTCGCCGGCCAACTCGCGGCCACCGTCGCCGCCTCACAGATTACTTGGCCAATTGTGTTGCCAAACAAAGGCAGGGACAAAAATAGCTAGAACGGGCGGGCATTCCGAATTGCAAGAATATATCCAAGATAATGGGTATGGTTTGGAAAATGAATTGGAAAAAATTCTTGTTGAATAGAATTTAGATTACGAATAAATTGGAAACAATTCTTGTTCATAGGAATTTAGATAATAAATAAATATTTCGTAAATATTCGCATTTCTAGTTACTTATTTATGTTTCAGTTGGTGGATAAAGATCTTGACAAGTTGTAGAGAAACAATATGGTACAGCAAATAAGGGTCGTAATGCATGGCTAAAGATATTTAGATGGTTACCAAATATTTTAATATTTAAGAAATATCAAATTGGGTTGAAGAATTAATTTTGAATAAATATTTTCTGATGCTATAAAAGACCATGATTCTTAATTCCAAATTTAAATTTATATTGTTAACATGGCCCTGATGTCGCACTGCCAAACAGCTAATCAAACTCCCAGCACTGTTGGCATCGCCGTCACTCGAAATATATTTCAAGAAGCGGGCGCGAGGCAACGTTGACAAAAGTGTCAATGATCCTATAACCGATATTGAGACAGCGCCGTCTCTTTCTCTGAGCCAGTACCTTTCTTTCTCTCTCCTGTTACCTCTTACCAATTTCTCCCTCACTTCCCTTCCCTCTTCAGCCTGTCGCCATACGCAAATTGAGCCCGAAAGTGGCTTGTAAAACATTAAACGTTTGCTGGTCGCCAGTCGCCAGTCGCCAGTCATCAAATGAGCAAATGACGAGGCGAGGCGGTGATGGCGATGGCAATGTCGATGTAGGAGGCCCGTGGAATGCCTTCAGGTAGTGAGCAGGGACGAGATGCAGATACAGCACACACGCCAAGCTAATTGCTCTGCCGAGAGTCCGTCTGCCTCGGTCTATGATGAGAGGCTGCGACTGCGACTGCCTCTTTTTTGGGTGCCTGCCCCTTGCCTGTCAACGGTGCTTCAGGAGGAGGAGATCTCGAGTGGATAACGGGGAACAGGTACTACTACGACGATGACGACGACGACGCTGTTATCGCAGCCGGAAGTGCCATCATAAAAGGAAGGTGCAATAAAAATATTTTACACGCTCGCCATCTCTCTCTCTGTCCCTCTCGTCTCAATGGGAAAATGGAAAATGGGTTTTGGGTAAGGGAAATATGGAAATATATACCTCTTTTGGGGCACCGCTGCTTGATCAGCTCGATTGGCAAGGAAGTGGAATCTGCGGAAGGGCAGGCAGACTGCGACGAATTGGGTAACGCCCTTCAGATCTTTAGATTTTTATAAAGGAAAAAGGCCCGTAACAGAGGGCAGACTTAGCATGAAGATGTGTTCATTTAAATTAATAAATATTTCTCATATTTAACTAGAGTTTCTATTACTTTTTAAACTCTGATAAAAAGTATCCCAGTATCTAAAAGGGCAAAAAACTATGATATGTATTTAAATTCCATAATTTCTTCCTCTAGTTAATATACCCTTCCTCCCAAGTTCAATTACCCACACTGTCGCTGTCTCAATCGAAGGACACCCTCCCTTTCTTGGGCTGATTCACTACCGGATTCCGACTCCACCCCGAGACACACACATGGTGAGGCTGAGGCTGTGAGATGTGAGATGACGGCGAAGGCCTCATCGGAAACGTGGCTCTGTGTGTGCTGTCCTTATCAGGCCTGACATTCTTCTCCTGCCAGCGCCTTTTGCAGTTCTCGAGAGCTGCCATTGTTGGTGGCGTTTTCTCCTGCCCCTGCCCCTGTTCCTGCTGCTGCTACAGCTTCTCTTCCTGTTCCTGTCCTGCGAGTAGAGCAAGACTGACTCATGCCCAAAAAAAAAAAAAGAAAAAGAGTGTTTCTGGGGTCGCACCATAAAAATCATAACCATTTATGTGCTGCCTCCTCACATAAAGACGAAAGTGAGCTGTGACACCCGAAGGCTCCTCTCCTGGACAGGACTCATCATCATCAGCATCATCATCGTCGTCATCATCATTCCTTCTGCCATGCCCTGAAGTTCAGTGAGAGATTCCCATCAGCGAAAGTTTTGTGTGGTCAACGAATAAAAAAGCATTTGTCCTGCTTGGTAAATGTCCAAAGGGGGAGAGTTCAAGGTTCAACTTTCAAGGATAATAACAATTTTCGTAAATTACAAATTACTTACAAAGGGGAACTGCTAGCTTTGCTGTTTTTTGTTTATTTATTTGCTTTTATAAGCGGGGCAAAGTTGGTAATAATCAATGTTTAAGGGCTAATTGTGGCAAAGTAAATTATTTAAGGGGTTTGTTTGAAAGAATCTAAGTTATTTTATAGTTTAGTTAGGAAGTATTATTTTTGAAGAAATTTATTTATAATGTTTTGTTATTAAGAAAAAAGGAAGCAGAATTCTTAGAAGAATAAATGTGTCGAGAAATATACAAAATTGCTATTATTAAATACGAAAAGAATATGATTAAAATTAAAATGATTGTTTTTCTATTTTTATCCTTATTTAAAATATTCCTCTAAAGAACCAAAAATGTTCCTTTCAAATCATTTAAACATCCTTCAAATTTTCCCTAAGCATTCCAACAACTTTCTCAAGCTTTCCTATTTTTTTTCCCTCGGTTGTACATAATTCCTGTTCATTAAAGCAAAAACTCGGACACGACGCACACACATAAATCGCTTATCCTTTATCCTGTTGCTCGTTTTGGGTGTGTGACTGGGCCAGGACGATAAATCCCCATGGCCAGCGACTGCAGCCGGCCAAATGACAAACTGCAAGGAGGAGGCAGGCAGGACCAGAACAACAAAAACAACAAAAACAATAAAAACAAAGCAAAAAGCACGCAGGACAACGCAGCAGCAGCAGCAGGCGATAAGGAAAGTTGTGGGCGGAGGAGCCAAAACGTTTGTCTCAGTGTAGCGAGAGCGAGAGCCATTAAATTGACAAAATACCAACACACAGGACGGGAGGGAGGGGTGAGCTGGCCACAAAAAGGACATTCCTCAGAAAGCCATGCGAAAGAGAACGAGAGATAGGAGGCACCGCCATGCGCCATATTTTATATTTTACATTCTTATCGCAAAACTCTCACTCAGCCATTCCCGTTCAGAGAAACAGAGAAAGCGAGATAGAGGGAGAAAGGGAGACAGAGACAGAGACAGAGACCGAGACCGAGAGCAGTAGTAGCTGGAGAACTGATAACACCCGGCGCTAATGGGACCAAACAATGCCAAATGGAGCAGCGCAGCACAACAGAACCGAGCTGCACAGCAAGGACACCCATCCATACCATCCCCACCCACACCCACACACACATACACAACAAGGACACACAACAAGCTGGGAGGCCCACCCAAAAACTGGGCTGGGCCCAAGTCTTATCTATGGCCATCAATCAGGCGAGCAGCGACCGGCGATAAGCAAAAAGATTTTAAATGGAGTGCACACAGCCCGAGCACAGGAGGCAAGGGGCAAGGAGACGACACACTGAGAGAAAAATGAAGTAGCTAGCAGGGTATAGTACTAGAAAATAAAGCTTAGTTTTTGGTTATATTTAAATTGATGTACTTTTTGTATTCAAAAAGTCGGTAAGTCTTATGTTGCTAAAAGTTGCCTACTTTTTAGGGCTGCCAAGGGAAGTACATGGAATAGAAAGTAGCTAAAATATAGTTTGTGACTATAAAGTTCAGAATTGGTGAAATTCATTCAGCGAATAAAGAATACTAAAAGGAATAGTATTCTTCGATTTAAAATATGTAAAATAACTTTAATTATTTGCTAAAAGAACCATTAATATTTTAAATTATTAAATTTGTGGTTAGAAAGTAAAGGAATGAAAGATATTAAACTGTAAAATATAAGACATCTTAATAAAATTTAAATGCAAATTTAAACTCAACTCAAAATAAATTAGAAGAAAAATTGTATGCTTTAAATGGAATATTTCTTTTTCATATTACTAAACAATATTCTTAAAAAATTTGTAAACAAAGTTAATGTGAGCTAAATAGTTTATATTTTTAATCGACCTCAAGACAGTTGTAAGAAAACTAAAACATTTAAAATATCACTTTCCAAGATCCCATTTTTATATTCTTAAATGAGACCTGATTTTAAATTGAAAAAAAATCCATAGGGCCTATATTTTTCCCTCAGTGCGTTATCAGTGGCAGCAATGCCCTCCGCCCTTCTCCCTGCCTCCATGGCAATGTCAGGAGCGCATCTCTGGGCGGGAATTGGGTGTAGCAGGGGCTTTGTCCTACGACTGCTGGCAGAGATAAGCGGAGAGCGAAGCTCAAACTGAATGCGGCTTGGGACAAAGGGGGGAGCGCGAGGGGGGGATAGTTCCTGGCCAGGTGAAGTCACCTCCACCTGGCTGCTACTCCTCATCCTTCAGCTGCGATTCAGTGAATTCCATTTTCTGCGCTCGCGGGCCCACGAATATTTTCACTTGCCGGTTTGGTGGCGTTGTCGTTGTCGTTATCAGTTTGCCCAGCGCTTCTGCTCCGGGTGGGTGTGGGTTTTTTGGGATGGAAGGACACGCGACAGGACACTGGAGGCAGTGTTGCTTATCGCACACATACAGGAACAAGTGGGGGGTGGCGGCGCAGGATTGGTGTTAACCATTCGCCGAGAGCATCGGAGCAGCATAAAGTCATCGATGCTGCTGCAGGGACAGAAACAATGACAACCAGTTGACAATCCTTTGGCTGGCCCCCATTCCCTGCCCCCTTTTGTTAATCAAGGGAAGGGCGCCCCCACCCCCTGCTTTCAGTGTTGAAAAATGCGCAATTTTCGCATTGAAATTGAGAAATGGAAATTGTTGAAATGAAATGATTCGCTTTGGCATTGAACGAGTGACGGTGACGCCTCTTTTATGCGTTCCTGCAATTGATTTTTCAGCCACGCCCACACTATCATCAGGATCCATTCAGAGAGGCCATGCCTCCCCCGTGCCTCCCCCTCCCTCTCAGTTTACTGTGTAACGCCTTTACTTAATTAACTGAAGTGAAAATGGCGCCGCCTGCATGGAAGCCGATAAACAAACACATTTTTCGGCCTCGACCAAGGGGAAATGGGACTAGTAGGGGGTACTTCCCCAAGCTTATCGCTGTGTTTCGCAATGTGCCAAGAGCCCGGAGAGAGGCCCAGGCACTGAAGATAAGGCGGCAGGAACAGGGAACAGGAGCCGGAGCCAGAAACTACTACAAGCTCCTGCCACCTCCTAGCTCTATTTTCGGGAAAGTCCTGTTCATTGCGTGTGTGTGTGCGATACCAGAAACAACACTCAACTCAGGTGAGTGGTAGGGAAAGCCAGGCAGGTGGCTGAAGCCCAAAACAACTAAGGCAAAAGCCCTTGTTATCTGAGGGGGGATAAGGGTGGGGTGGTTACTTGTGGAGTTTCTATTTTTAGGGGATTTCCATTAATAACCTTTCTCACACCTCTTAACCTACTTATTAGAGGGTAGGAAAACACGAAACCAAATAGTTTAATGTCAACATAAAATCTAAAGGCAAAAAATTCAATTTTAATAATCAATAAACAATCCTAAACAAGTATAAACTAATTTCCTTAATTTTCAAAATGAAACATTAAATTTCACAACTAAGACCACAAAAAAGAGCAAAATACTTGGCTTTGCAGCATCCTTTTCGTCCCGTTTCTCTCTCCGCACACACATACACACACTGGCTCCGCGCGCGTCGCGAAGTGCGTTTGTGTGTGCTGAATGGTGTGTGGAATAACAGGAGCCCAGGATAACCAGCAGATACATTTGTATCTTGCAGATGTGTGCGCACTTTTCGGCGCCTACTCCGCTCGCTTGTTGCTCTCTGGCCTGGCCTGGCGCTAGCTACGAAAATGTTTGGGAAACACTTGGCTCTGACCCAGATTACGCACTGGAAGGGGGCAAGGGAGGCGGCTACTGCTACTGCTGGTGCTGAGGTGAGGCTGCGGCATAACACGTGTGCTGAGATACAAGCTTCGCCGCCTTTCTGTCCCGATATGAGCTCTGCATACCTCTGACTCTGACTTGGGGCAGGAGAGCGAGGGAGATGGGCAGTTCTTTAACGATAGCAACGCACGTGCAACGCTGGCGAATTCACAGCTGTGCTGAGCTTATCACAATTCCCTAGAGAAAGAGAGAAACACCTTATCGCTAGCTGCAGCTGCAGCGGAGTATCAGCAGAACAAGCTGCGAGCCAAGAGAAGCTGCAGGTGAATGGGATAACTATTAGATAGACGAGCGAGCGAGCACACACCGAGAGAAATAGTTTCGAATGTTTTTGTTTCGAAAAATAAGGCATCGAAGGTTAAAATATTTGGGCTTGGGTTTAATTTTTGTTTACCTCTTTTTTACGGATAATAATTTTCTGCTTTTGAACTTTCATTTAAATAATACTTGATAGTTTCCTAAGCTACAAGGCCAATTTATTATTTCAATATTTTTTAAGTTAACCTGGCAGCTCTTCATTAATTAAATATTATTTCAACCTTATTTCTTCGGTTTTCTTTTGCAATTCTTCATTATATAAATATTTTTATACATATTTTAATACTTTTCATAGTTTTCTACCTATTAAATGGGCAAAAAATTAAGACTTTCTAAATGTTTGCCATTTTTCCTTGCAATTTTCTTACAAATTTCGCTCACTTGCAAGGCACGGGGCCTGTTTTAATGATGATTGCCTCTGATTGATACCATACTTATTGCAAATCGTATTCAGCTGTCCATTTCCCCCTCTTTTTCATGTATATACGTATAGTTCAGATATATATCTTCTCGTTAATTTTTGCTCGTCTGCAAATATTGTGGTTTATTTTTGTGGGGCGAGATGCCAAAATGCTGATACCTCTGATGGATTCTTTGATGATAAGTCGTGGCTGCCTTTTCTGCCAGAAACATTTATTAATGCCTGAATATCAATTCATCAATTCCCCAATTGATTCGAGAAAGCTCAGCACAAGATATTAAATGGCGCGCAAATAATAAGTAGGGTGAGGTAAATATGTCGAGAAATTACAATTTCATGGATAATCTTTGTATTTTTAATTGCTTATTAATATCCCAAGTCTGGCTCCGAGTGAGCTATTCCCTTTATCAGATCGTATTAGATCGTTTGTCAGGTCCATTTAAAGACCAACTATGATCCATTCAAGAGCTATAAAGCTGGATGGGGTCGTCTCCATCGAATGAAAATCCGAAATGCAGAGCTTTTACGACTCTCGGCCATAACTTATGCACATATTTGTGACTTTATTTCGAGCCCCTCTGCTATATAATTCGATTTGGGGTGTTGGATTACGCTTTTGGGTTGGGATCAGAGCAAGTATCCAGTATCGCTTAATATTGATGAGGCTGCGGGGCAGGTTGGGCGGTGGAGATGCCAATGGTAATGGGAATCGAGTCGGCGCCCAATGACTAAATAACTAAATGTGCCATGCGAGCAAACAGAGTCATAAACTTCTGCTTTGTGGCCAAGGCACACACTCGCACACACTCTCGGAAAAACACACGTCTACCTATACCTATGCAAAAGGTGTATTGGATACAGTGGCGGGCAAAAATATATGGCAATATGGGAACTTTTCAAAATAAAAATCGGATTAAAGACATTAATTGAACATTCTTGAAATTCATGATGATAAAAAACAAATAATCTTAGTTATAAATTACTTTTTAAATAAAGAGATGTACAAAACCAGATCTATAATAAAATAAATTTCTAGAAATTGTAAAAAAGTTCATATAAATATTGATAATCATCATCATCAACATTTTTTAATAGTTTATTTATGAAATAGACAAAGACTGGAGCTGCAAAAAATATCTTGTTATGGTCTTTAAGGATTTTTGTGTTTAATGACCATCCATATTTTTCAGAAATTACGAATTTATATCAATGTTTTCCCAATATTTATTTATTAATTTGAACCTAATTTTCCCAGCTTAGTTGCATTTATAGTGGCATAGTGCTGCATATATATCGTCTCTCTATCTGGGCTAGCAACGCGCTTTGGGTAATATATCGACTATCGTTGGTTTAGGATCTCCACTGCTCCTGTTCTCCCCCAGCCCCTCATCATTTTCCCAGGAAAGCAGCCGAAACGAGTTATCGCTTAGTTGGCATCTCTCCCTGCCCTCCCGCCCCTTTTGCTTTGCTACCAGCAGGATATTTGCCAATAAAAGCAAAAACGAAAACTTTTTATAGACACGCACACACACAAACACTCACACAAGCACACCATTTGGGGCAGAGCTTATCAATCAATCTTAATTAATCACAAGCAAAGATCGCATAAAACCGAAAAGGGAACCTGGCATGAGGGGCATGCCACACAGGTGCCCCAAACCGAGTCGAAAATAAGAGGGGGAAAAAAACGCTCGTCATCGTCGGCATAAAGCAAATCGATGAGCAAACAAAAATTCTCACCGGCCTCAGGTCCTCTCTCAGTTTTAGTTTCGGTTAAAGTTCTTGATTCAGTTTGGATTTGATTCGAGGAAGAATAGCACAAACATATGTGGAAGGAATCGAATTTAGAGATATCAAAATGGGAGGATAAAGCTAAAAATTGCTTAAGGTTTCCTTGATTCTATTTAGAAATATTATAATTCAAATGGGAAAGCAAAAGGGGAAACATAAGGGTTAAATTAAATACCAATTTAAACAAATCTATAAAAGTATCTCCAGCTTAACTTATAGATTGAAGTTTCGACTACTTTTATTGACTTTCAATATTCCCTTTCACTGCCCATTTCTCTCGGTGCCTCTTATCGCGTTATTTTCGAGTGAAACAAAAGGCAAAACCAGCGAAACAACGACCAACGAAGCCAAGGTATGCCAGTTGTGTATCTTTCCACACACACACACACACACACACACACACACCGACTGATGACTGTTTGTGCCTCCACTTTCTGCCACACCTGCCGCCCCAGTTTTCCCTGGGCGAGCCAAAAAGCGAATGGACTTTTATCAACCACCGCCGCCGCCGCCGTCGCCGTTGCTGCGATAATGAAGACGCCATCGGTTTGGGTTTTGGTTTTTGGAGCAGGATTTCCCCCTTCTCCCGGGGCAAGTTCCTCAAACAAAAGCCGCCTTGAAGCGCCACTCGAGCGCCACTTAGATGAGATGTCTTGATGTCTTGGCGGGGTTACCTTATCGCAAACCACAGCCGCAGAACAAAAAATGAGGGAAATTTTCATTAAAATGATTTATGGAAATGCAAAGCGCGCTGCGTTCGATTCGGACTCGATTTGGACTCGACTCGACTTTATATAGAGTTCGAGTCCATCTGGTGGGCAGGTGACAAATGGTGGCATTTAGAGGGTTGGCTCCGTCTCTAGGTTTTGCTCATAATTAATTACAATTTAGTTTATTAGCCGCCACGAACGGAGCCCGTTGCGTGGGGTACCTAACTCTGATGTATCGACTCTGATAAAGTTGACAAATTTTTCTTTTAAAGCCCTCAACTAATGAGATTACATAGGAGAGGGTCAAACCCACAAAATGCCAACTCAGCTGTGACAACAAATCAAAAAGTCCCCAGCCACAAGCAAAAGTATCTGCAGGACGAAGAAGGCTCTGGCTGATTCAGCAGAGATTCGAGATGTCTGCCCGAAAATATTAAAACATAATAATTCAGCTTATCGCAGCTGGAAAATCGCATTTAAAAGCGCGCAAAACTTGCTCATAAACAAAAGGGGAGAAGCTCCAGAGGCACTGGGAAGGACGAATAAAGGGGAAAATAATGAGACAGGACATGGGGGGAAGAGAAGTAGAAACAGCAGCCTGAAAGGATAACAAGGCAGTCAAGTGAAAGTAGACATAACAAAAGTACAAGGCGTAGCAGTCAATTTAAGATAAAAATACATACAAGAAGAGTTGTGGAAATAAGCCTCAAAATATCATAAAGTAATGATAGTTTATGTTTTATTTTTATAAGAGATAAAATATAAATAAAATGCAAATTTTAATAATATTACGAGACTGTTTAAATTATGTACACGGAGATCGAGAGTACCAGAAAATAATAATAATATATATAAAATAGGTAAAACGGGTTAATTACAAAGAAAAGTAGTTTTATATTTAAAAAGGGAATGAAAACAAAAACATATAAACATACATTTATTTATATTATAATTTTATGATAATAACAATATTTTAATAATGTTTCCATAAATACAAGTTAGAATTCAATTACCAATAAGATTCCCCGAAATATTATTAATCGAATCATTTTAGCGACTTCTGAAACCCTTTTCATATCTCCTCCACAATTGTATCTATGTATCTCGCTCTCTCGCCACAGATGTATCTGTATCCGAGTATCTTTCTGTGCATCTCCTCTCACTTTTTTTGCCTCCTTGTTTGTGTTTTTGTTGAGATTCGCGACCGGCATTGAACAGGCGCCCAGAAAGAATCCCAGCAAAGAGAGAGGAACACCGAAAAGCAGAGAGAGAACAGTGGCCGACAGACAAAACGGAGGAATTCCGAAAAAAGGCAAAACAAAACAAAGAAAAAAGTGGCTAAGGACAGGACAGGGAGCACGAGGAAGCAAAGGAACTGGAGAAGGGGGCCAGCACGCAAATAAAAACTGCCTCGAAAGATAAACAACAACACAAACAGAGTAGTAGAAAAGCCGGCACAAGAGAGAGCTCCAACACCGATAAGGGAGAGTGTGTGCTGGACAGAGAGAGAGCGGCAGCCCAGCAGGTGGAGGCAATCGGAAAAGTATTGACAACAAACAAATAAACAAATAGGAACAACTCATGGCAAACACAAACACACATACAGAAGCAGATCCAACACCAAGTACTGTGCAGTCTTTCACCTGGAAAAATAAAAACAAAACAGAAAAAACCCCAATAAAGGTGTTAGAATAGGAAAAAAAAGGAGGGAGAAGGAGAGGGGGAGTGTGTTTTCTTTTTACTTTTCCTGCGTGTTAAACTCCTTTGTTTTTATTTTTGCCTCAAAACCAACGAGATTAGAGCATTTTTAGTCCACGTCCAGCTGATAAATCATTAAGGATACGAGGTTGCCAAGGATACCAAGGATTGCCTTTGGATTCCGCCAACGAAGCAACATTATTTAAGCCAGTTCTTAGCCCTGGAGTCTTGTGGTATATGTATATCCCTTTCAAACATTGATTCATGACTCGAGAAATTCAGTTAAATATAGTGAATACTCCTCTAAAACGCCATAGCACAGATAGAGGAGCAGCAGCAACTGGCATTTTGCAAAAAGCCAACAAAATTTTATGAAACGTAAAACGGGCGATAAGAACGCCGAGTCAGGAGTGCACTGAGCGAAAGTGAGATTTGGAATAACATTTAAATTAATTACATTTAGGAAACCCTAGTTATTTGTTTGTAGTTTTATGAATTAGAATTTCAAAACCAGTACAAGTATTTTCCTATTCTTACACAGTTTCCAAAACTAATTCAATACCTCAAATTCAAAGCCACCAAAATCAAACCACACTCGGATGATGTTAACTTTTAATTACTGCCCCTTTTGGCTCATTTCAGACACCAGGAAAGCGACTTTTAAGAGATCTGAGATTAGCACACTGCCTTTTCCCGCCGTGTATCGATTGCATCCTTGTGAACACACACACACACACACACACAACAGGGAGGCAGAGACTCGGGGGTCTGCAGGATGCAAGGCAGCCAGGAGTCGGAGTCAGCTATTATGCATTGTCATTACGAGTTGATTACGAAGTTTTAGGACGAGGATGCATGCTGAAGGAGCAGCAGCAGGAGCAAGGAATACTTGTTGTTGCCGAAGCATGCGGCAGGCAGCAGGCAGCAGGCAAAAATGATACATTTTAATGCGAATCTTGATAGTGCCACAGAGATTGCTCTCTTTTGGAGTATAAAAAGGGGCGGAGGAAACAAAACTTGCTGGGAGGCTGTCGGGAAGATGCACATGCACACTGAGCGGGCCAAGATAAGAAGCGTACTCCCCTTATCCCGCCGCTCCTTCCCCCTGCCCCTCTCTGCCCTGCTTATTCGTGTGACAGCTGAAGAAGTTGTAAGCACAAACTGCGGGGGGAAATGCGAGGGAAAGCAGCCAGGAAATGTCTGCAATCACTTGAATATTGCATTAACAGGCACGTAAGGCACTCTCGCACGAGATACAGACATGATTCGCGCTATAAAGACGTCGAAAAGTTTTTAGTGCCGCCCCCTCACCCCTCACCAGAAAAGTTGCCAAAACGCTGCGTATACGTAATGCGAAAATTGCTCATACGCCACGCGCCTCTATCTCGTGTGTGTGTGTGTGAATGTGCAACGTGATTTCCTGCAGGAAAAGGGCTGAGAAGTAGGATGCAAATGCTTGCAACTAACTGATAATAATTCCCACGACACAAGGGTAAAGAAGAAGCTGCTACATAGCCTGGCGATTGGGAGTAAATTTTAGATAATTTAAATTCGGACTACGGACTAAATAAGATATTGCTTTGAATTTATTTATATTTAATTCTATTCAGAATTTGGCCTATTTAATTATTAGCAATGAATTTTTATATATTTTTCCTAAGCCAATGTCTGATAACAAACTACATTATATTTATTGCGCTAATGGGATTAATTAGGTAATATTTGAAGAAATAAAAATTTAATAATATAATATGTTATAAGAAATATATATTATAGGAAATCTGTATAAATATAACTATTAAATTGATATTCTGGTATTAAAAATATTTTTTATAAGCTTACCCAATAAGGAAATTGCATTTAATTTATGTATTTACTCACCTGGAAAGAGAAGAACAAATTTAATATTATTATTTGAGCTATTTAATAATTAGCTATAAATAATTCTAATTTTCTGGTTCATAGTAAATATTATTTTATAGAGTGAATTTGTATTTTAATAAATCAAAAGCATGCCAACGAAATAGTTATCAAACATTTATTTCTTAAGATTTGTTTAAATAAAAAAGTTATTATGACGAATAAAATCGAAAATTTTATAAAAATATTGCTATTTTACATTTTTTAGGCGTCAAATTTCGATATGTTAACCCCAATAATATTTTCAATATAATACCAAGCACCATTTTTGTATCTTTTGAAATCGGAGATTGCCCTCATTCTTATCAAATGAATATATAAACTTTTATTTTCATAATTTTGTTTTGCTTATTTATTTAATTATTTATTGTTACAAATTCTTTTCAATTATATTTTGTATTTGAACTATAAAATTACCCAGCAGATAAATATAAAATTCTCCTCATTAAATTTAAATCATTAGCTCATAAAAATCGCATTCTATCTATCGTGATTTCCTCTACTTTCTTTTTTTATAATAACTCAAAACCTAATCGCCAGATGAGATTTCGAGATTTGCGCAAGGGGATAACAAGCTCTGGCATTTCATGTTGGACAAAGTAGAGTTTTTTTGCAGCAATCGCTAAATGAGATCTGCAGCTACATATGTATGTAGCTCGTTACATGGCTCCAGCTAATTACACTTGACTAGGAAAGCACACACAAAATATAAACAAACTACGCCCAAACTATCCCCAAAATATATAATAGAGGCGGCATTGTAATTACTCGATGATATCGGCTCACATTTTATTTAAATTCAATTTACATCAACCGAAAAAACAATAACGAACATTTGTTGATCAAATTGCAATTTAGAAATGAAAATTCATAATTCCTGGGTCCCCGCAATTAAGGCCCAGTGATGTGTAAACTGAAAAACTTTGATAATATTGTCAGCGTTTTCAATTTGCGCACAACACAAAACCACACACACAGTCGACAAATCCACCACGTCACTGGCAGGTGCCGGGCCACGCCCACACACATTCTGAACCTACAAAACCTAAAAAAAAATATAGAGGAAAAACCAAAACAAATAAAAGGAACGAGGAGGAAACAAAGCGAGGCGCAACAGTTTTGTTTGAGGAAAAGCGAGGGGCAGGAAAGCGGCGGCCGGCAGCTTCATTCGAGTTGTCAACAAGGAAAAACCCCAACCAGCAGCGGTTGGAAAATGCAACAAAAAAAAGAAGAGTGCGAAATGCAAAATGCAATATGGAATAAATTGAAATTTCTGCAACCAGACGGGGAAAATGTCGTCGCGATTTCAATTTAAATGCAATCGATAAAGAGAAATAACTGCGGGTAGTTCGAGGAGTAAAGCAAGAGGGGAGTTTTGCGGAGAGGAATATATATATATTTGCATATAAGTATATATAAAACTTTTTTGATGGATCAGAAACTATAAATAAGCTCAGCGTTAATTTTAAAAATTTTCCTTTCAAAAAAATATTTATGGGACTTGCTTATTTAAAGTTTACTCAACTATTTACTATTCAAATACATTTTTCCACCCATTTTTAATAACTCTAAATCACCGAAACTTCTTATTTTTCTCAAGTAATTAAATCAATAACCCCCCAAAAAAAAGCTAAAGTATGGCATGGCTTTGATGGTCGCCTTAACTGAGCGTTGATTTGCCAAAGCGATAATTGGCCAGAATCTCTGGCTGGCTTCCTCGCTCTCTCTCTCGAAAGGTGGCAGGAAAATGCAAATTTACCAGGGGAAACTGATGGTCAGAAACTGGTTTTTCACCTGGCAACCTGGTGTAGTGTCCAAGGACCAGACCAGATACCAGATGTATCTTCTCCTCCCCAGCTCGCCCGCTCCTCCAACTTTTGTCTGATCGACGCACTTTACACTATCTGCCTTTGGAAATCTCCGCCGTGCAACCATTTTGAATTCGCTCTCCGCTCATACTATCATCTCGGGGGAAAAATAAAAATAAAAAATATAAATAAGAGGGGAACTGGAGACCGGGGGCTACCCGGAGGGCCCCAGCTAGCGCTGATTGGTGGCCCAAGTCGAGTGCGCCGCCCCAATCTGGTTTTACAGCCTCGGCGAAGCACGGCCTCGTTCGTTGGCTGAACAGAGCCGAGTCTTGCCTTTTTGGCCGTTTCACTGGCAACCCGTTGAGAGGCCTGAGCCAAGTCGCATTTGATGGTTAAGCTAATCGCAGACTTATCTGTTTAGACTTTGGGGCAAAGGAAATTATAGCATCTTTAGGAAATAAATATATAATATAATGCTGAATTATTTTACAAACCTATGATAATGAAAATACCAAACTATCAAACATTTAAGTAGCAAACACTTAATTACCTAAACACAACAATGTTTTTGCAGTCTTCATTTAATATCTAATACATTTTCCTATAAAGATCAAAAGATCTAAGATAATTAATATATTGAGAATAAACTTAGAACTGCCAAAAAATTTTTCTAAAAATCCAATTGATATTGCAAATGATGCCAAATAAATTAGTCATGAAATGGATACCCTTTTGGGCTACAAAATGTATTTAAAATAGAAATTAAATATTTAATTCCGTTACTCTATTCTTCACTGAGTTTAAAAATGAGTTAAACAAACCCTAAAATAATTTAAAATCTGCTAAAAAGAAGTCCATGCTTTTAAAAATCCATAAATTCGCTTTCCTCCCATCTTAATCCAAAAATATGTTTTGAAGCATTAAATAGTTTAAAAAATATATATTTAAATATATATTTCTACAATCTTCACCTCTCGACCGACGCCCCTGCCCCTGCTTATCGTTTATTAAAAATCAATTAATGCGATCATCAAAAACTGGTCCACTTAGAGAGCGCCCCCCAGCAGACCAGATACAGATACACAGATACAGATACTCCGAGCTATACAGAGACGTTGAGATTGTGGGCAGCGATAAGGCGCCTTCGATGACTTCATATATATGCCACAAAAGGCCAAAATCACACCTCGGACGAATATAAAAATCGGCAAGCACTTAAACCAGACACAAGACACATCACATCTGCATATGGCACTTTGGCCAGTGGTGATCACTGATCAGCGATTGTCTTTTTGTGGGCCATAAATTATAGAAACCTCAGCGAATGGTGAGAGAGAGAGGTAGAGATACCAAATCGAAACGCGGCGTATACGCAATTTTATCAGCAATCAAAGCCCCCTGAGTGTGTATTTGTGTGTGTTTCAATAAAATTAGAAATTTATGGAAATTGCCTTTCGGCCAAAAGATAACGCCAAAAAAAAAAAAAAAAATGCCTCGAACAACAAAAGCCGCAAAAATTTAAAAGCTTAAAACTAAAATTTGTCGTTAATGCGACACTCGGTCAGCAGACAGATTGGTATCTTTGGGATTTCGTGGCTTTATTTTTTGGCTAATGCAAAAAAGATATACGACTCTTGGGGAGATTTGCATAAAAATCTGCGTTTTTAACCCATATTTTTGTTGTTGTTGGTAGGAGAAATGGAAGGACAGGGCCACAATCAGATGCAAATCGGATGAGTTTGGCCTGTCAGCATTTGCAGTCGGTGTGTGTTGTGTGTGTGTAAACAGTGTAAATATCAACAAACAAAGCCAGCGAGCATGAAAAATTAACATAAGGGAAAATAATAGCGTTTTTCAGCATTCTCAGCGCATTTTTTTTAACACCAAACCGAACGTCATCAGTCAGTGTCAGAGCATCAGTTGGCGTTTTGTCAGCTTCCGTCTCCGGTTTTTTCGACATTTCTGCATTTTCCATTTTAAAATGCTCACTGCTTTTTCGCTTCCGATTTCAAACAGTTTTTTGTCTATATTTCTGGGTTTGATATAAGTGAGAGAATTCCCAGTTAAGTAATTTTATTTGGAGTAAGAGAAAAGTCTGTAATTAATCCTTAATATGTCCTTATTTAAATAAATTTATAAAAATTTCAGATTTTTGTTAGGCTCTAATTAATATATTTACATTTTTTTACTTATTTATAATATATTGTATTTTTTCTATATTTAAACAACAAATTTCGGTTTGGAATATCTCTGCTTGCTATCTGCATTTAGTCTTTGCTCGTCTGTTTTTATTTTTTCATGTCCGCCCACAAATTTATATGGCCTGCGATAAGTGTGAGATATAACCAGTTATCCTATATACTTTATATATATACTTTATATATATGGAAATTAATATGTATAAAGAAAAAAGAGCTTTTTATCGCCGGTGAAAAGACGCCTAGAAATTCAAAACATATAAAGTTCCCTCCTTTCTCTGTCTCTCTTAAAGACCGGCATCACCAAATACAAAAAAAAAAAATAAATAAATAACAAATAACCCCAAAAAATCGTTAAATAAATGCGGCAACAAAATGGCGAATGTCTAACAGCCGTTGCCCACCGATGATTGGCGCAGAGCTCTCGCCGCATGTCGCCCTTATCAACGCGCAAATATCAGGCCCAAGCTGATAAGATAAGCCAAGGTAACAGAAAGCAGAGTCTGAGTAGACAAGACGGCACTGCAATTGGCCCACGACTAATGGCCCAAATGCACGCGACTCTTTTTTAATTAAAATATTAACAGTTGAGCCCGCGAGCTGGGTGAGTTATGAGCCCATAAGCCAGAGACTGTGTTAATGGCCAAATGGGAATTGTGGAGAAATAAATGAAAGTCCCAGGGATTTAAGCAAAAATTTCGGGGTATTAAATTGGTTTAAAAAACTAAAGGTAATGACAAGACGGCATGTATTACAATACCCTGAAAACCATGTAATTCCCTCTAATTATTTCTTCAAAAAATCCTTTAATAAATCTTTTCCATTTTGAAATAAATTCATAAGCATTAATCAAACATTTTCTCATAAGAAATTATCATTTTGTTCGCTTCGTAACTGTTCAGGGGTTAACTCCACTCCCATAACCGTAAGCAGCAAATCAACACCAAAAAACTATGTTTAACCAAAGCGAGCCAAGAGCCAGAAGAACTCGTCCGAAATCCAATCAAAATGTGTGGAGAAACTAGCCTCGACTTCATCGCCATTTCATCTCCATTGTGCCCGAAAAAATATGGCCAAAAATGGAAGTTGGCCACGAATATCCCTGGCATCAATTTAATGTGGCAGCGAGGAGCAGCAGTGGGAGTCAAAGCCCAAAATGATTTCAATGCAATTCGCACCTCATAAATCACGAAACGTGTCCCAAAGACCCGGGAGAGAAGGCCAAAAAGAAGTTTTGGCTGGCTAAAAGGGAGGTTGCCGAGGAAGGCAGGGAAGTGATTCCGGAGGGGGTAGGACAGGTAATGCGGTTTTCGTAGGCGTCGTGCCTGGCTGCTGCTTGGCTGCTTTGATTCGATAGCAAACTCTAACTCTGGGATGCAATTTGTTTCGCTATGCGGTTGAGCCGAAAAAAAAAACGGGGGGAAACAGTATATAAGCAGCACTTAACAACAAAATTTGGGTACTAGGATACTAAAAGGATATTTCTGAAGTCATTGTTTCTATAAAATGCAATAAGAGTTTAAATTTTATGAATTTTTCATTCATTAAAATATTTTTCCCTTCAAATTTTCATAGTTTTCTGCTAGGATTCCCTGCTATATTCCCACTCCTGTTGCATAGTGTTATCCCCAGATTGGGTCTCTTCCGCCATTGGCGTATTTGTAACACTTTGGAGCCCATGGAGGAGGCCTCTACGCCGTTCTCAGATTGGAGGTTCCCTCGGCTCCCCTGCCTTTTGCTGTGGAATGTGTGGCCATTAATTGAAAATGCTTCTCTGGTTCTCTGTTGGCCAAGTGCCTGAGAGCTGGAGTTGGAGTCAAAAGCTTGGGCTAAAATGAAAGATGGTGTCGAATCGTGCATACACACAACCAACACACACAGCCACGGCTATGATGCAAAGACTATGATCCACACCAATCACGATGGCATGCAAACCGCCTCCAGGGCGAAGGGAGAACCAGGAGAGGGACCGGGACAGAGACAGAGACAGAGACAGAGGCAGAGAGCGGGAGAATCCAATGGAGAACTCGTGCTCCTCTGGCGGCTAAACTGCGCTGATCATCTTCCCAGATGGGGGATGCGGCTGCGGCTGCGGATGGCCAGCAAAAAGCTAAACGAGCCGTGAAAGTGTTATAATGGGCAGTGGGAACGGTGACCCTTCTTTCAGGGCAACATTATTACACTGGCAGAAAATGTAAGAGCTGATTTGATTTCTAAATAAATATAAAACTGTAGGAGAGGAGCCCTTGCTTTCCTTTACCTTTACCTTGCTTTCTCCTACAATCTTTCTTCTATTTTTTTTTAATTTTCAATAAAAGAACTTTCAAGAATTTTAAATGAAAATATTTACTAATAAAGAATCTCCCAGGTTTTTCAACTTATTTTCCCCAGTGCCTTGCCTCCATCTGGCACCTCATAAGCCTCCTCTTATATGTTTGCCTTGCTTGTTAGTTCTGGTGTTGGCCATGTCTTCTGTAGTCTTTTTCTGCCACGTCTGCGGGCTCTATTGATATCATAATCATAATCGTTAATAGGCCACGCCCATATATAAAAACTACAAGCCATGGCTAGGAGCAGATAAGGACCTGTATGAGGAGGTGGGGAATAGCCAAAGATGAAAGGTAAATTTGTGGTTAATTTTGCCTGGGATAAAATAACAGAATAAATCACAGGCAATTTTAATGCAAATCTAACTTCAATCTGACCCCTCACTCCGTGGCGAGGGAAATGTATCTACAAATTGTGTGGATCAACTGCAACTGCAACTGCCACAACTGCTGCCACTCCTGACTCCTGACTCCTGACCCCAGTGAACCAGCACGCTCGCTCTGCGCTTTTTCTGGCAATAACGTGGGCCCAGAGCTTCGAAAACTATTTGGCCAGGATCCAGGGAAAGACGTAAAAGATAGGAGAGGGAGGAGCAAAGGGTGCCGGGTCTCGGATTGGGAGATGGAGCTGCTCCTCCATGCCAGACAAAATTAACACCTTTTCGCCAGCTGCTGACTGGCGGAGGAGCTGCACGAGCTGATTTTGCATTTGAGATGGAGTTGGCCCCCAAAAAGGAGGCGGAGCAGGAGAAAGGAAGGGATTGAAACCGGAGAAGGCGGAGGAGAAGCAGGAGCTGGAGCAGAGCAGACCAGAGCGATTTCGATTCCAAGTCCCAGTCCGAAAGAGAGGAGCCTAATTGGCATGCTAAACAAGCTGCGTTCAACACGATCTACACAAACCTATCAGCAGCTAACAGTCGTCGTTCAGCTTTGGAAAGGAGACCCGAATAATCGACACAAGACAGTGGCTGGAATTCAAGGGAAACATAAATAAAATGGAAATCTTATAAACATAATCATTTTAGTTAAAAATTCTAGTTTTAAGGGATTTTTTAACTGAAAACCAATTGGAAATTATATCAACTTTAGGTTATATGTATATTCAAGAAGAAACTATCTCTATTAGAAATTTCTATAAACTTTTGCTTATCATGAACTATTACAAGTTCATTTCTGTGATGACAATATATATATTTAAGTTTTTTTTAAGGTTTTCAAGATATTTTTTCCATATATTATTATCCCAAAAAAAATATTATTCGAATTAAAGCTTGAAAGAAAAAATTTCTAGCTTACAAATATAAATAAATTTACACAAGTCTGAGAAATATTAAGGTAATTTAAATTTAGTTTGTGTTTTGTAATATAAACCAACTTCCCATCCCACTGTTTCATGTGTCATTGCATTGGCTTGTTTGTTTAAATGGCATCGGAGAATCGAAATCGGAATGGGAATGGGAATGGTCCGTCCAAGTGCGACATTAGTTTCACACGAACGCCCACACTAGCCTCCGGGAATCGGAGGAGACACATCCCAGAGGGGGGCAATCAAAAGTGGACGATGGCCATCGCTTCTCGAGTGGGAAACTGCACAAAAAGTTTATCAACTTTTCAAGATTTTGCTCTCAACTCAGCAGCAACAACGTTTGAATGGAAAAAAGGCTTATCCTAAGGCCACAAGGGAGCAAGAACCACAAAAGAATAATAATAATATCAATAATAATATTTGATAATCGCAAATGGAAAAAGAAGTTCCAAGGAATTTTTGAAAGAGTGATAAGACCGGATTAATGCCTGAGGAACTGAAACAGAATAGGTTGTTAAACTATAAATATAAAAATAAAGCGGAAATATAATTTAAAAAATAATTTTTCCCAATTATAATATTCCATTTATAAACGCTAAGTTCTAGTAGATCCATCTGAAAGTTAACACATTTAATCCCCATTAAACCAATTGCTTAACTGCCAACTTTGATGACTCAGGCACCTTTAGTGGCTTAGATTATTCTGTGGAGAAAACAAAACGCAACAAAGGATGGGGCCATGATATCACCACCTCTGGCCATATATGCGGGGTCCATCATCGCGAGGTCCGGCGTCTCGCAGCCGCCACATTTTGGGATAACAATTCCTGCGATATGGCGCTCGAAGAAACCTTTTTCAGCCGCACATTATGACCACAGATCGGAGACGGAGTCCAAGGTATGGAGAGCGGAGTTTGGTACGTGGAGTGCTGTTATCGCTGCACTCAGTCAGTCAGTCAGTCGGTGCTAATCTACACGGAGTTATCGGGCCTGGAGCCCGAGCTCTTTCGGGATTCGGCCGGGCGACGCCAAGTGAATCATTCTCGGTGGGGCCTGGCGGTCTCCCTCTCTCTCTCTCTCTTTCTCTTCGATTGGATAAGCCCTGATGTCGCTGCACTTATAAAATAATTATAGCACAAACACACACACACACACACACACACATCTCCCACCTGTCCGGGCTAGAACCACCATCGGGTGGAGGCCAAAAGAATGCGGGCTGAGCTCCGGCTGTGAGCTCTGAGCTCTGTGCCTTTGTGCTCTGCTGTGTGGTCGAAGTCATGGCATGAGCGATATTCCAGGCGGGGAATAATCGGACAAAATGCCTTTTGACTTTGACGTGCCAAACAAAAGTCGCGGCCTAATCGCTGACCTCGATCTTTACGCTGCGGGGATGGTGGGGAAAGGCGGGAGAAAGGGAGCCACACGGGGAAAAAATTAAATGACTTATGGAAAATTAATATAATATATAGAAAATGAAAGTTGTATATAAATAATAAATTCAAGAACAATTAAAAATGTATTATATTATTATTATATATTATTTAAAACCAAAATGGTTGCAAAATAAATTAAAATAAAAGGAGAGGGAAATGGGATCTGCCGAGAAATTCATTCTTTAAAGCTTTCTGTTTTATAACTCAAATAAATTCTTTAAATATTTGCTACTGATTTTTTAAATAAATATTATTTTAGAACTAAAGCAAATCTTTGGAAATTATAAAGAAAATATATAGTAAAAAGAAAACAATTTCAATTCTATAAATATTTAAGGACCATAAAATATTTTAAATTAAATTAATATTTTAAGAACAGCATTTAGAAAGCAATAACTATTTTTTCTCAGTACTAGAAAGAGCTAGCTTGACAACCAAAATCCGAAAACGAAAGCAAATCGCGAGGCAGGCCACCAAATCATAATGACAGGCAATGAAAATCGAATGTAAAGCAAAGAAAGAGCAACGCAAGGCCACAAAACCAAGCGAAAAACCAAAGCTCAAACCCAAAGAGAGAGGCGGAGAGGTCCAAAAACCGAAATCAAATTAAATCCAAATCAAATTCCAGCGCAATGTTCCACGTAAATCATAAATTGCTCTATCTGGCGAAGAGATCTACACAAACGGATGCTCCTCCAAAGCGGAGCAAACATAATTAAGAAAACCGAAACTGAAACTGAAACCGAAATCGAAATCGAAACTCAAACTAAGAGTGTTTCGGAGGGGGATGTGAGGATGGGGATGGGGATGTGGATGGAACTAGGCGGGAGGGAAGGACGGACGACAGATGAGATGGATGGCCCCAAAAAATGGCAGCTACATTCGTATCTGACGGGTTTCGTCGGTAGCTGGAGATAGAGAAGGAGGAGGAGTTGGAGCCGAGGCCAGTGGTAGCTAGTCTTGTCTAGATTTCAGCTTCGATATCAGCGATTAGCGGGGTATAACACAGAGCTGTCTAGAGGGGATGCTTAGGGTGAACCAGAGCAGCTCTGTTTAAAATTGAGAAATTAAATTATTATTTACCATTTAAAGTTGAAAAATAAATGGGCTAAAATGCGTTTATAATCAGAATATTTCTACATTTTAATTTGATATTAAAAAAGTGGCAAATAAAGATCCCAGGATACTGAAAAAAGCAATTAATGTTGAAATGAGACTGAAAGGAACTCGACGTCGCCGGCGACAAAATGTCTTTATTTCATTTTCTTTGCCATTGCTTAATTTCTTTTCAAATCGAATTCATATTTCGTGGAATGATAAGGGGACTGAGACGGACGGACGACTCTCCTTATCAGCTGCCCAATAAATGACGCACAATGACAGCATCCGCAGAGAGCAGAGACAGAGGAGACCGCAAAGACCCGGAATGATGGGCAAGATTTGCCACGAGAAGAGGGAGCAGGATTTCGCTATCAACATTCTCATAAATCGATGGACACAAGACATTGTAAAGGGGGGTGGTGGTGGTGGTGGTGGCGGACCTTATCTAAATGCCATTTAAGAAAATCCAGGGCCATGGAGGAGTCCCGGGAAAGGAGAGACACCTTTCAAGGAGACAGAGACACCGAAGAAGGCACAGACACAGGTGGATAAGCAGCCACGCATTTTGTGGTCCCATAATTAAAATGTTTTAAATGCTTAAAAAAAAGGATACAGAGAGGCAGAGAGGCAGACAGAACACGTTGTTAACATTCATTTAACCCCCCGGCAGGCCTTAACCCCCGCCGGCAATTACGCTAAACTGAACAAACAGCAAAGCTGTAAACAAACACGCATCCATCAGCGCCAAGCCCCAGAGGAGCTCGTTGCAGGTTGCAAGGTTGCAACAGGTATTCTCTGCCTTGCCACGCACCTGGAAACCCGTTTATGGACCAGCTCTAGAGCGATCCCCAGCACACCTTTGAGGCCGCAGCACAGGTGAGCTCCTAATGGCGCCTGTTGCCATGTAAATTATGCTTCCTCAACACTTTTCCTGCTCGGAAGACTCTGAGATTCTCGGTTCCCCTAACCCCAAGTCCATTTTGATCATAAAATATTATATAATAAATTATTAGTAATGCATTAAGAGTAATAGAATTTAAGTGGTTATGTGAAAGTTTGTGAATATAATAATATATAAACTACCATTGTTTGTATTTTATATAATTAAGATAAACATTATGTAGACTGAAGCCTTGTTGCAAGTTTAAAATATATTTAATTTATGAAAACAGGACTTAGTATTCCCTCCCTAAATATTTATTAGGATTTAATTGATTTAAATAGATAAATACATTTTTCCATTTAATTAAAAAACAAAACTTGCCCTAATTGAGATCTAGTTCCCACTTTGTATAGGATTATTATGTGAAAGACTCTTTCTTAATTATTTCATATATATAAAAACTCTCAAAAGAGCATCTTAAATTCCCCAATAATCCTTGATCCCTTTTTCCCGCTCAATTGCCTTTGATTTCCAACTCTCTCACTTTGGCTCCACATTGGCGACGCATTCGATAGCTCCAATGATATATATATATATATATACATATATATTTTCGCGGGCTCTCGGCGATATCAGCAGTTCCCTGTCTCTGTCCCTGTCCCTGTCCCTGGCTCCTAACCCTGTCCACGTGTGTCCCCGTATCGCGGTATCATAATGGAAGACGAGACTGTGAGGCTGGCATTTAGATAAGACTGGCGGCGGCGGCAAATGTCTCCTGTCTCCTGTCTGCATCTGCATCTCGGGGCAAATGCAAGTTGTGGGCCATCGAGGTGATTAGGCTTAAAGTGCTCTCCGGGCTGGAGCTTGGAATCCAGATCTACCAGAACGGCGACTCCACTGCATTCCAAAGGCGCCAAAATCACATGATGATTGAACGAGAAAAGTCCACATCAGCGATATTGGGAATATACAGACACAAACCCGACCAAACTAATGAGATTTTTATTTCGGGCACTGATGATGACGCGATTCTGCCTCAGTGTCTCTCAAATGATTTTTTTTTCGGCTCGCAGATAAGAATCGAATGAATTATATGGTATACAACCTCCCTCCCGGGACTCCTCTCTCAATCTGTAACATGAGTGATTCGTTTTTAATCTTTGATTTCGATTTACTATTGTTTGCAGTTACCAAAAATACACGGCAAGGAAAAGTGGTCAAGTTGGTCAAAATAAAATAAATCAACAGAACCAAGATGGTGCAAGAGTAACCTCTTTTATTCTTCATCAGTAACCACCGCCTTTGGCTGAACCTTTTGGGAGTTGTCGAAGCTAAGAAACTTCTGAAGTTCTCCCTTGTTGTTCCTTTAATTTCTTATATATTTTTCTATTTTTATATAAATTTTCAGTATAAAGTTCAGTTTAAATTCTCAGTGTTTACTGGGTAAAAGAACTTTGGGTTGGGCTCGAAGACAAGCGAATGATAAAACGTACAAAATGGCCACCGAAGCGACATGAAGGAGCTCCAGCTCCATGCTCGCTGGCGGCTATCGTGGCGTGGGATCGGCGCAAAGCTAATGGCATAAATAGATTTCATATATTGCCCTCCATTTGCGCCCCGCTTCCCCTTTTTTCTTCAATCTTAATTACACATAGACAGAGTGCGTTTGTGCCCCGCAATTCCGATCAGCAAATAAAATCTAGAAATATATTTTTATGGATTTTTAATCGATTGCCGCACGGCCAGGTCTAGGCACTCAGCCCTGTTGGCTTGTGCCCGGCCTTTTGGGCCACCGATTTTTATTTCGATTCCATTGAGATGGCATCGTCAGAAGCATTCGGTAGTTGAGGCTTTTGTCGATTGGCGTGCGTAAACAGCAGACACTCCCCAGGGGAGGGGGGAGTGGCCGAAGTGTGAGGCGGAGGGGAGGGGTCATTCAGGAAAAGTTGGAGATGCAGGTAATTAGTTGTTCAGTTACAAGGGTGCAAAACTGGTCTTTAAATCTTTAGAATCTTTATATTTGTTTGCAAATATATTTTTTGAGGTGTTATTTTTATAAGAAAATCTATCTAACAATATTTTCCTCATTTTCCATTTCAGTGTAGCTAAAAGATATAAACCTCGCAACCTTGTCATTTATCGGGTAATTAGTTTGCTTTCGAAGCTGCGACTTCTCCAATTCGTATTGAGACATCCTAATTTTGGTTTATGCGTAGGTTGGTGTCATGCCCCCCCACCATCCATCCACCCAGCCACCCATCCAGTACCAGTTCGAGTTCCATTTCCCCATCCCAGGCATAGGCTTATCTCTAATGACAAATGTTTGCTTAAAAATCTTTTAATTGCACTTGTTTCGGGCTTTCTGCTTTCCGCTCGTGTTTGTCCCCCTCCACCTCCTGATAAGCCAAATTAATCGCAGCACTTAAATTTTCATTTTGAAATTTTTAGTCCCCCGCCAATGTGTGCGTGTCCCGATTTTTCGATACGATTCCGCATTCGATTTCGATGTCACCTCAGCTCCTGAGCAGCACCACGGCTATCTCCCTTCGTGCCGCCCCCCTCCGGGCGGACATGTAAACTTAATCAATTTATCAAGCAGACAGGAACAGGGGAGAGGGGAGAGGGGAGAGCTAGATACGACTCAGCTGTACACTTTGTAATTAATAATTGATTGATGAGGGGCTTGAGGAAATAAGCAAAAACCTAAACTCTAGACGAGTTCCAAGAAGTGAATCAAGAGCTGAGTGAAGCAGATACTGAGATATAATTAAGATAAGTTGGCCTAGCACAAAGGTATAACCTATTTTGGAGTTCAAGAATTAAGAAAAGCTGTCACTTAATCGTATTTACTATAAATTATAATTTAAAGCTTTATTTTTATTTATTTTCTGATGGCTTATGAGTTAATATTTTGTTTCTTTATTATTAAAGACTTGAAAGCTTTAGATTTTATAGTCTCTGAGCTATAATGGAAACTAACAGTCCAGCAGAAAAACTAAATATCAATTGAAAATATCAAAATATTGTTATTATATTATTTACTATATTATTTCATATATTATTTCATTTTCCATCCCAAAACTGATCTAGAGCTTCCAAAGCTAGTAATCAGGAATCATAGATTCGTGGAAGATGAAGCTTGCAGCCGAAAAAGTGATTAGCTACAAATCTAGACTCAAATCTCGGGCTGGTTTAATAATTTTCAAGGTCTGCACTTTGACTGCCTGGCAATGGCCACCAGCAGATAATCGCCAAGACAGAGTCTGAAGTGCTCCTCCACACACTGTACAGGAACATACTATATATGCAGCATTATACATATGTACAAATATATGGTGTATATGTGGCGATGATTTGCGGTCTAATGCCCCTTGGGCAGGCCAAGCCCGGACTTAATCAGAGATTGCAGATGGAAGCGACAACAGCGAGCCACTCGAGGAACGAATGCACACGAGGTGGAGGAGGTGAAGGAGGAGCTGTAGGACGAGGAGCAGGAGCAGTACGATGAAGACGCCGAGGATCGATGGATGGATGGATGGCTGGGTCAGTTCTTGGTTGGTCAATTAAACGAATGCTGAACGCTGATCGCTGGGAATAGATAACAGGACCTCGGCATGAACTTTATTTCGGAGATAAGGCAGTCGCTGTGCGGCTTCCAAAGATTGATAAAAATGAATTTCAGAGCCCGGAGAATCGAAACTAATTAAGAGGGTGGAAGTCCGGGAGGAAGGAGGGAGGTAGGAGTGGCTGTATGATGAGCCAGATGGTTATCTCCCAACCGACGTTTCCCCCTTTTTTTTCCGAAATTGAAAATCAACGTCGCGTCGTTGGAGGAAATCTCAATCTCAAGTAGAAATCAAAGAAGCCAAAACACTAGACGGCGCGCATTCGTCTTGCTGAGCGTGGCGATAATGATAACGATTAACCATTATCGTTGACACAACGCACAAGAACATCACATCGAGGCACTTCTTGTTGTTGTTTGGGAGCACTCGAAATTGGAAACCCGCCAGATGAACGCACACAGATAAGGTGTCGAAATTTGAACTGAGATTTGTCGCCGTGATACCACAGAAATGACTCTCTCTTTCTCTCTATGAATGCATCAGTCTTTCTCTGTTTGAAGGTGGCATATAAAGGCTATATTGTTTGGGCCTAGATTTAGGTAACTGATAGAAGGTAAATCGAATTTAAAACTCAAATTGTAATATTCTTCAACAACATAAAGTTGCCTGTTATACTAAATATATTTAGAGAAATAAAACAAATCAACTTTTATAAGGAAAGAATTCCAAGAATTAAGAGATTTCTTCTAAACCCCTCATAAAAACACAAATTAATATTACAAAATTCCCTTCCTCTTAATTATTTATATATCAATTTCAGTCTTCTTCGTTTGTTTATACCCCCGCGTCTATCGGTTGATCTGAGGACACTGTTGTCCGATCAGTCGGTCGGTTAGTGGGTCGGACGGCTGATAAAGACATACTTTGCGCTTTCCGTTTGCCTTTGGAACTTCCCGTCGGCTCTGTTGAATATAGAAATCAGTTCTGTTTTATTTTTCGGCAGCGATAGCCATCGGCCATCGGCTATCAGTCAGATTTGGAGGAGGTTTTCGGGGCGTTGACAGAGATTTATGGCGCTTGCGTTCGCTATCAAAGCCCCTGGAGACAGAGGGAATTCGTTGGTTCCCCGAGGGGAAAGCCTGCAGGGTAACAGTTGCGATGTGCGATCCCCCGACGATTCGATTTGATATGATCCGATTCTGAATCGAAATGAAACTGATATCTGATGCAAAAGACGACGACGACGAGGGCTTGGGGAATGGAAATTAATTAACTGACAGATATCGCGCCATTTGCCAGAAGGGAAATCCGCAACTTAACGTTAGAGATCGATCATTCAGATATAAACCAGCTGTATATATTATATATATGGTATATACTTATACTAGGTATAGCAGAAAAATAAGATATATGGATACTTTATGATATACATATATTCTTGCCAATATTTTTTTATTAATATTTTTACAATTTATATTAAAAGGCAAATTTTCCATTAAAATCATATAGATAAATTTTGTATCATATATTTGATATGATATTTTGTTTATATATCATATTTGAATATTTGAATATTTGAATTTTCCTGAAGATATACATTTTTTTTTTTTAGCATTTATTGCAAAATTTTGAAAACATTTAATATTTCTATATATTAAACTTAACAATATTTTCATATAGTTTTACCACATTGGTTTAATTTCCCTTTCGATATAAAAATATATCCCCAAGTGAAGGCTAGCAGGGATCTGTATCTTTAACCGACAAAACCACATCACATTCGACATGTTTTTATCTTTAGCTGAAAATCTCTTTTTAAAATTGTTATAAACGAAAAACACACAGCAACAGCAACAATTGTTGTTGCTACAATTTTATCGTTTGTTGTTGTTGTTTCATTCTCTCAATTTTTTGAAGCAAAGCGCGACAATCTTGCCATCAGATCAGCTGATAAAAAGGCAAGCGACCAGCGAGAGAGACCCCTGGAGCATTGTACAAATCATACAACAACAAACCAACTACAGCCAGCCATCAACCGTCACAGCAACAACAAAAACTTTAACAATAACAACAACAAAAAGAGCAACAATCGACAGCTGTTTTAAGTGATTTTTAGCTTTATTTTTGTACGAAAAGGGAATGAATGTTTGGAAAATGACTACAAACCATTATCGCCGGCCGGTCATCAAATTTCAAAGTTTTTTTTTTTTATTTATTTTTCTGTCGATTGCATTTTGCGATTAAAACTAAAATAAAAACCCAGCCAGAGTGGATACAGATACAAAAGTGGGGGGAAAATCAAGGGGGTAGAATTGTGGCATTACTATCGGCCTGGTGATTAGTCAACTGTAGGAAATCGAAATCTTTATTAAATGCCTTTCTTATCCAGTCACAGCGAATGATAAATATAAGAGTTAAAGCCAAGAATTGTTTAACTTTATTTAATATTTAAATAAATTAAATACTTCACTTAGATATATGCCTGTCTTTGTAAGCTAATTTTGCTGACTCTTTTCTGTTTTTACGTAAATGTAAAACTTATCGCAGGAAGTGATTTTAAATTCTGGCCCATGACTCAGCCGGGCACGTCACGAAGTAATATATGTATCCATATAGGGTTACGTTTTATTTGCAATCAAACACGAAATAAAATGCATAAAAAGTAAGGAAATTTTTAAGATAAACTAACTTTGCAAGATGAGTTTTTTTCAAGTTCCCTTTGGGTCATTCTTAAAACGCATTTAAGCCACATAATAGTTATTTCCAGTGCCCTTCTTGTTACCCATTGATTATTCATTTATTTGTTTCGAGTTTCCCTCTCGATAAGAAAACAACTCAAATACTGCAATGTCTATATATTTGTATATATATTTTATGACTAACTTCCACTTCCAGATCATCCAGTTACTGCCCCTTATCGACTCTCCTTTCGGACTTGATATGCAAATGTGTGCGCTGGCCAAAAACAACGATAACAACAATAATAACAATGCGGCAATGTGAAAAAAAACAACATTTTGTAATTTGTAATGCCTGTGTTGGTGTTTTGTGTGTTGTTGCTTTTATCTGCTGATATTTCCTGGTCCGATTTCCAGCAAATCAACAGAAACAGAGACACACAAAGCTTATCGCAATTATTAAAATACAATGTCAAAATGGAGCCGAGAGCCCCAGCGATTATCTTTGCCAATTGAAATGGACACAGGGGGCAGCGGCATGCATGGAGCGCTTGCAACCTGAGCCCTGAGCTGCAACTTGGCAGCTTGGCGAACCCAAAAGAACGGCAATGTGCATTTTGCAGTACGCAGTTAGCTAGCTCTCTCTTATCGGCTCTTAGACCCCCTTTTCTGAAGCGCCCCCCTTTTTGCTATGGAAAGCGAAGCGAACCGCTTGACACGTACCCGCGCCGATTTCAGATACGCAACCGGAGACCGCCCCGGCGGAGCCAGTTTGAGCAGCAGAATAGAGGCAACATTACACCGAAAGAAATAATTGAAAAGGTTTATATAACTAAATAATGATTGGAGAAAAGAGGTAAGAGGAGCTCACACGAAGGGGTTCGCAGCTTTCAGTTCAATATGGCGGTTTTTTTCTTGTTACTTATCTGAAAATTTAATTTTTATTTTCTTTCAGTGTCCCCCATATGACTGTAAAACTCAAACTTGAGTCAAGTTTCTGGTCTAAAATTGTCACCCGCATTTGGGGATGACTGTCGGATGTCGATGCTGTTGTGTCTTTTGTGGCTGCCAACCAGCAACCGATAAACGACAACCAACAGCTGGCCATTAACATAAAATTAGTGATAAGCGTAATTAAAATTTATAAAAAAAAAATAAACAATAACAACAACAACAACCGAAAAGCAACCACAACACATAACAGAGTTTATATCTATCTGCGAGTGCAACTGCACATTCCCTCAGGTCTCTCTGAACTCTAAAAGGTGTGCAGATACGAATCAAGGACGGCAGGTGGCCAAAATGCAGCCACTGAAATCCAAATACCCTACAATTATAATATAATCATGATAATTATCAAATTAATCTACATTTATCCAATTAAATGAAATTGAGAGCATACGCTTGCGAAATAGGTTTCAAATTATTTGTTTCAAAATTAAAAGCCTATGAAAAGCCTAGAAAGGTAAAATTATCCAAGCCAATTTTTCTAAGCAGCTTCGAGCATCATTTCACATAAGTATTTGTTATTTTATTATTTATAAATAAATAAAACAAAAACCTTTTTGAAGGGTGCAATCGATGGCGAGGCCGAGGGCGTTGTCATCACGATTCCTACACTTTGCCAATATACAAATGTCAGTTATTGAAGCTTATGTAAAAGGCAAACAACAATAACAAAAGCGACTGCTGCTGCTGCTGCAATTGTGATAAAAGTTTATCGAGTTGCGCTTTTCAGTATTTTTTTTTCTCGCCTCCTCAACAACCTCCAAAGCCCCCTCCTCCCCAGAAACCCCCTTAAAAACGCGATAGAAAACAACAGGGACAGGGACAGGGACAGAAGTGAGGCAAGAGATAAATATGCAAAAGCAGAAAATGTTAAGAGGAATATGGTGGCCTTTAGGGGGTGGTTAGTTGGCTCTACCTGTCGAGGGATAACCCACTGATAGTGCAGGTGCCACAACAACGACAACAACAACAACAGCAGCAGTGATAAAAAAAAAACAAACTACCCTAAATTATCGTTTTACGCAAATGGAGAAGTTCTTCGTTATCCGTTTCAACGGTTACCCTATTAAATAGTTTAAAGTTTTCCAACTTAATGGGTTTTTTGTACTTGTTTTGGAATATAAATAGAGTTTAAAGTTCACTGGTTTTGTTTTTTAACTGCCAAGGGTTGATGAAAGGCAAGGGTTGAACACACTGCGTATACGTAATCTTGTTTCTTGTATTACGTATACGCATAGTATGCAAGTTTTCTTGATAAACAAGGCTTAAAATAATACATATTCCTTGGAAATTCGTAACAAAATTCAGTTATTCATTATCAGTGCTCAATTTACCCATTTTTAAGCTTGCTAAAGATCGTATTTTTAAGGAGTTTAAAGTGAGAGCTCAAGTTAATCGATCCTGAGCCTCCTTTGCTTGCTGTGCAAATTTCATGTTCATGACTTTCGAGCTGATATCACTAGCTGGTTGGGTCTGGGACTCGGCTTGGGAAGCCCGATGGATGGGTGGTGGCCAGTGGGTTGGGTGGGGCCAGAGAATCAGCAAGCCGAGAAACGTGCTCGGAGCAGAAGCACAGCGCGGACAGCGATAAGGAGTCCAAAATGGCAAAATGGATAAGGCGGAAAACGGATGGTTGGGGGGATGGCGACCGGGGTGAGCCAGAGGTGAGCCGAACTCAACTGAGCTGAGGTGCGGTGTCCAGTGTCGCAGGTCCGGCACGTTTTATCGATTCCGATTCCGAAATATATGCATTCATTGGGTGTCAAATGGTCCGGGGCCATAAATATATCAAATGGGTATACAACGAAATGTAATTAGTTAATACTTTTCACGCTCTCTCTCTCTCTCGTTCTCGTTTGGCAATATTTATGTATAAGGTGTGTCAGCTGCAGCACGTACAACAGGTATCGATATCGATAACGTGGCGACGACAAAGAAATTTCATTTAAATGAGCAACAAAAAATACAAAAAACTTGACAATTTTTGTCGTAATACAAAAATACCCTTTAAAAATCCAAGGTTGTGGAGCATATAAGGCCTAATTGGATCAGGAAAAGCATGAAGAACAGGGAAAACCTTTCTGAAACTTGAAATATCCAAGTTTTTGGCTCATTTTTGGTATGTACTAATATATAAGTATAATTGATCTTAGTTATTTAGAAATATTTGCAATTTAGGAATGCTTCCGATATGATAGATATCAATACAAGTTCAATGAGCAACCAGAGAAGCAAAATAATTGTTTTAAAATTCTTAAGACCCTCTATAAATCCAAGATTCTTGGTCTCAGCTTACCCCAAAATCTATATATAACTTGTAATATCTCAAGGTTCTTTGCTAATTTTTGGTATACATATTTAGCAAAATAAATTCAAAATATCAGAACCCAAAGATAAATTTATATATTTCTATCTTTATCGCAGTTTTCTCTCTGACAAAGATTTTCTGTTGAGAAGTTTTATACATAATCAAAAGTCGTATAAATCATTTTAATATCGGGAATTATTTGACTTTGACTTTATCGTTCTCACTTGTTTCTTGTTTTGATTTTTTTATTATTATTATTTTGCCTGCTTTGTCTTGGCATAGTTTATCAGTTGTCTTCCCCTTCTGTTGCCGTTCCCCTTTCTTTGTTTTCTGTGTTTGCTGTGTGTTCGTTCACATGTTTCGCTGTCCGAAAAAACGAGAGCTGCTGACCAAGCGAGCGAATTTTCGAATGGGTCAGCTGGCTACGAGGGGGGTCGCCAGGTGGGAAAAGCGATCGTGGAAAGCGGACAAGTCTCTAGAGATTTTCATTGTAAAGGTGGAAATTTTATAGGGAAACTAAAGATGCCAAATTAATTGACAAAAAAGGGTCATAAAGTAATTATGAAACAAGGAAACTATAAATCTTACAACCTTTTACAAACTGAAGAAAGTTAAACTATTTTTCTGTATGAATTTGTATTCGCAAAATATTCCCAAAATTTAAAAACAAATATTTCAGCAATTAAAATCCCATTTTTCATAATATTATTTAATAAAAATAAGTAAACAATTGGCTAAAACTCACCTTTATTCAACGGCTTGGGATTGGACTGTTTGCGTCGTGACATCGCGATTCCAAGCGGCGGGGAATCGATGACGTTTTCCTGGCAGCTACGTCACGGCATCAAATCTGCAGCTGATCCAAAAGCGTTACCCTTTTCGCGGACATTTACCCGGCGGATGCGGTTTGCGGATGCAGATACTGATACGGCGATACACAATCACTCACTCTCACACACAGTCGCAGTTTGCGAGTATCAATAAATAGATTGTGATTATTATTTGTATTATTTTTGTATTTGTAATTATTTTTTTTCAGGCGATTAACAAGCCTTAATGAATTTTTAACGATCGGCGCGGTAAAAAACGCGCGCGATTGCTGGGCGATTGCAATGAAACGTAGAATTATATTTCCAATTGGAATGCAAATGTCGATTAAATGATGATTGATGTTTAATCAGATTTTTGTTTTTTTTTTTTTTCTTTAAATATGTTTATATCTCAGCGAAGAGCAGCCGTTAAATTTTTGCGAAATTCACCGGCGCACGAGCGTTGTTTCATTTTTTTATTCGAAATTCAAACTGGCTGAGGAACCGTTCACGTTCGCTGTTGGTAAGCAATTGACCGGTACAACCACCATGAGTTTTATTTCAAACTGAATTATCAGCCAGTTCCAACCAGACGACTTTACCCAAACAGCCCTGGCAACACTGGGCCAGAGAGGGTAAGAGAGAGAGAGAGAGCTCCAAAGTATCCAACGGATGCCAATGGAAGAGAGAGCGCTCCAAAGTATCCAACGGATGCCAAATGGATGAGAGAACGCTGCACAGAGAGCACGCGCTTATTGGAGCCCTCTCGCTCTCCACGTTTCCATTTTGTTTTTACTTTGTTTTTCATTGCCGCGCACGCTTCACCGTCTGCTTCGCTTTCGTCTGATAAGAATCAAAACAAAAACACCAAAACATTTTACGCACGTTTTCACACCTCGCTCTTACTCGCTTTTCTCAATATTTCGTTCTTTTTTCATTAAACTTGGTTAATTTTGAATTAAATCACTTTTTTAACATTCTTATTCGTTAGGGTTTTCTTATTGGAATTTATTTTGGAGTTTCTGTTGATTATTTGTTGTTAACTTAGCACTTGGTGTCCGAACTGGTTTTGACGATTTTAAGTCTTTTTGTATCCATAAATTGTTGTTGCACTTTCGTATTCCTTGTTCCTTAAGCACTTTTCCTGTTTCCTGTTCCAAAGAAAATGGCTTTTTAGCTTTCTTAAAATTATTATTGAATTTATGGAAATTCCTTTGTTGTTGTTTTCCTTTTTTCTTGTCTTTACGTTTTGTCTTCCAATTGGCGCTAGGTTTTTTCTTATCAGTAAACGCAATTGTGAGCGTGAGCTGGTTTAGTTGTGACTATAAGCCAATGGAGGGCGTTTTTGTGTGTCAAGAATAACGATGTATTTAATATTTACATTTAAAGTGTTATTTGGTGGCTAATTTATGGCCTTAAATGTGTTTGTAAATATTGTTGGAATTTTATCTAATTAGATAAGAATTTTTATTTACCTGGCTTGTACAGAAGTAAAGTAAGCTGGTCGATATTTGGTAACCAAAAAAGTTAAGCCTACTTTTAGGCATTGCCAGGCAGAGGGCGCCCATCAGAAGGAGTGCAGAATCTGAAAATAAAAACAAGGTAAAACTCATTTTAATAAATAAATTTAATTTTAAATGAGTAAGCACAAAACAAATAATATTTTAAAAACTAGGATAAAATTGAGTTATTTTTACATTTTTCCCAGCCCTTAAAGCTTCTAATAAACAAATAAATGAACCTGAAATCCTATATTTATATGAATTACTTTTATTTCCTTTCCTTTTTCTCACAAAAACCATAAATAAATGTTAAAAAAAAATAAATATATAATTACGCTCTAGCTGTGCCACAGAATTCCATTTCCGGCTAACATTTTATTTAGAGCTTGCACTTCCGTTTCGTTTTGCCATTTTTTTGTTTTGCGTAATTTTTCTTGGCTTTTTTTCACCTTTTGGTCCTGCAATTCCCACGATTCAGACCTTTTTTGGTCCTGTAATTTGCACCTATTGCCCGCTGTTAATGGCAATTGTTCCCCCTTGGTTTCTGCAGCTGCTTTGCATTGTTCGCTCATAGATTTTAAAAATTGCGACAGCAACGGAAATGAAAAGCTTCCTGGTCGAAAAAGGACCTCATGCAAAGTGGGTATGCGACAGCAATAAATATCAGAAAGCAGTTAGTTAGCGATGCAGCCATAATCCCGGCTAACATATGGCCAAGTCGATTAGCCAAATAGCACAAGCAGACCAAGGGGGGAGTACCTTTATCCTTGCTGGATTTTTAATTCTCTTTTAAAACCACATTCCCGCTGGCGATAATCGGTAATGAAGTATACGCACCGTTGACCTTCGCTACGTTCATTAAACTTTAGTCACTTTTTGGGTTTTCTGCTTCTCGAAATAAAATCCCTGATCGCTTTTTTGCCTCTTCTCTGCTGCTGCTTAATGCAATTCGGCAAAACGCCCAGAAAAATAAGTAAAATAGAGCAAAAAGTGGAATAAAGGGCTGCGAGACGTAAAAGATTTGATTTAACAACTTAAATAGTATTGTGTTAATTTTAAATAAATAAATTAATAATAACATATTTTAATTGGAAACACTTTCTAAAAAACGCTACAAAGTGTGACCTTTTAGATCTTCAATATTGTTAACAAGATTGGCTAATAGGCATGGCTAATACCCCAGGGGGATTCCCTTTAAACTAAGCTGAAATTCCAACTAATTTGTCGAAACGAAGCTTCGTTGTCAATCGCCCCTTGTATTTAACCGCATTTTCTGGCCAGCAAAAGGCAATAAAAATATAATAAAATAATATGTAACCCAGAGACGGCCTCCTCCGCCTCCTGCTGTAATCATAGTCCATTACACTCGCCAACTGGGGAGGCGTGAAATGTGGGGATTGGGAACTGGCGACAACGACGACGACGAGGTGAGCAACTCTTCCAGGTCAAGCAACTTGCACGGCGGCAAGGCCATGCCCGTGTCTGAAACTGAAATGGAAATGGAAATACGCGAAGAAACACACACAAAATCAGCCAAAATTTTGGCGGGGGAAGCGAATATCATTGACCCAAGGTGCAGTTACCTTGCCTGCTCCGCCGAGTGCAATGATCCGGTGATCTGTGCTTTGGGATGGGATGAGATCGGAAGCGGATCGGAAGCGGAGAAGATGCCTCGTCGCCTGACCTTACCCTGAACGGAACAATATGTATTCGTGAGTCTGTGTATACTGGAAAATGGGGGTCAATACACTGAGCTGCCTTAATGATACAAAATTACATGTTTCATAGCTGTTTATCGAGGGTTTTGAGGTTTTTTTTCTCTGGTTTTAAAGGTCATTGAAATGAAAATAGTATTTGTTTAAAGGTCAATTTGTGGGTTACATTTCAGGGTTTTAAGTCAATTCATAAATTTATTTCAAATAAGGTAAATATTATATTACATTTTAGAAATAAGACAACACTAAGAAACATGTAAATATCGGTCATCCACGAATTAAGAAGTGCAATGAATAACTTGCAAAGAAAAAAATTAAAGGATCCCCAATTCATAATAAGAACAAATTCTTTAAATTTTTATCACAATTATTGTGTAACTATGATTTTTCTTAATATTATTATAGGAAACGTATATGTTCTTGACCATAAATAAATTGAAACCCCTTAGGTTTCAATTTATTTATGGTCAAGAACATATACGTTTCTAGATTAAAAGTTGATCTTTGAATTCGTAAAGAACTTTGAGTAAAAGAAAAGCTATAAATTTACTATCTTAACTATAAAGATTAAGAAGCTAACGAAAAAGATTTTGATTCTTAAATATTGCAGTATTTATGATGATATTGATATCCTAGCATAACAAAGGTTTAGGGACTTATTGAAGATTTTTTAAACATTGCAATTCAGTTAAGTTTCCTAAGAGTCTTTCCCTAAAAAAATAAATTAAATTATTTCTTTATGATAATGTTGACATGCTATATTTCAAGTATTGATACTTTAATGATTACAATATTTTCGATGCAATATTAGTCTACATATTTTTCTTTTAATAATTATTTTAAATTTTTTTTTTTTTTAATTACCAAATTTTTAAAAATAATTTTGTTATGTGCATTTTAACCCTCTCGTTCTCTTTGAGTCTCTTAACTCTTTTCTACTCTTTCGATGGTGCTCTCCCCTTTCTCTTTATATATTTTTTTCTGATGCTGATCCAGCTGCCAAGATCAGCGTCGGCGGCCTGGGCTCCTTGCATAAATTAAAACAGCTGATGAAATCCGCCAAGTTCGTCGCATAAGCGAGCCAAAAAAAAAAAAATAAATAAAATAAGACACTGACTGTTTCCCAAGCGGAGATAAAATTATTCACTTGTTTTTTTTTTTCATTTTATAAAAAGCTTCTTTGTTGTAATTTCTTTTTTTTGGCAATGCTGCATTTAGCCGTTATAGCCGCCCCCAAAGACTGAATCTGCCCCGCCCCCTTTTACCCCCAACGAGATATATAGTCCGATATTCATCACACCTATTTTTAGACAGAAACAAAAAATGCAATATTTAGAATAGAGAATCGCCCTCTCACTTTCGGCGCTCTCTTCGCCGCCGCTGCTGCTGCTGCTGCTAATTGCGGTAGGTTCGTCTTTGTACCATGCTGCGTATACGTGATGTCGACTTTAGACCCCGAGTATATATCAAGTGGCCATGGGATGGGATTGGGGTATAAATACACACCCGAAAGTGTACATCTGGCAACCGATAATCGAGGCATGTAATTTGGGGTGTAATAGTGTGAGAGACCCAAGGTAATTACGACGAGCATTCATTTTATGGGGATTTTCATAGACTAAAGGAAGTGTTTTAAAAAAATATTTTGTTGATTTAAAAATTGGGATGTATGGAAACTAAGATTGATATAGACAAAGTATTCTAAGAAATCAATATCAATTTTATTTTTCGATGAGTTAAACAAAACTGTTCACAGATCTTGTCACATTTCCTTTAAAACTAGTCTTAAATTATGATTCATTTCTACAGAAACAACAATTTAATCCAATAAAAGATTATAAATATTTTAATGATTACTTTTTGTGTTTGTCTTAAATAAATTTCAAAATGAATTTATTTATAGCTCAAAAGCTAAATTGAGATAATGCTTATTAATTTATAGAGGTTTCCGGTTCACACAAGAAATAAATCTCAGCTGATTTAAAATGTCAAAGAGTAATGAGAGTTCATAGTCTAAAAATACCCCATAAATACCCATTTAGAACCGAGTAAATTTAATGCGAAGACCTTTGACCTCTCTTAACGGACCTTTTTTTGAGCGTTTTCCCCTGATCCACTTTTCTCTGCATAACTCGGTTGCCTTATCTCAAATCAAATGCGAATTATATTCCCCTGACGTTGTTCCGCGAGACTTTAAGAATGATGATGAAATACCATGGGTGTTTGGCGATTATAATGCTTGATTACCACAAAAATCGGTACTTCACCCCCAAGTGGTAGCTGCGAGTAGGTCGAACTCTACGTCGCCAGGGTCACCTTTCGGGTCACCTTCACCTTCTTTCTCTCTCTCTCTCTCTCCTTCAGAACCATCGATCATTCGCCTCACACATGATTTTTTTATTTTAATTTTGTATTTGCACCGATCGAGATATTCGGAGCCGCACGAACCTATAGCTATGAACCTCCATGAGGGAAAAACTGAGAGTGTGAGAGTGGCTCAAGTGACATCATTCCAAAGTTCAAACTCTGCCAAGACTCTATGATCATGTGCTGGGCGAGCTGCAGTTTGTTTTCTTATACCTCTTAAGAGATCAGGGAATATCTTGGGTTATATCAAGGGTTCTGACCTACAATTCGGTATGCAAGTATCTGTAATGTTAATGGTTTACTTTTAATAATATTAAATAGTTTATGTACCTAATTAAACAAAAAGACATATATAAAGATACAAGATATTTATCTTGTTATCTCAAATTTTAAATGCTTATGTTCTTTGTAAAAGAAACAGCCAGTTCGAGCCCTATTTATAAATTTACTTAAATGTGTTTTATTATTCTGCTGCTGATCAGATACTTTTTGCATATATATTTTTCTCATCCAGCCAGTGCAGTGTTTTCATTTTATTTTTATTTTTTTTTATAAATTATATTCTCGCGCCTTGGCGTGGTTCAACGCTTTGTGAGTTTTGCTCGTTGACCTTAAATGCAATTTGTAGCTGCTCATGTTTTTGATGTTCACTTCCGTTGTTGTCCTTGCCAAAGTGCAAAGGCCTCCGGGCCAGAAAATAAAAATAAATAAATACAAAAATGAAATGCGAATAAAGTATAACAAGTCATGCCCCGTTTCGAGGCTTGGATTTCGGCTGCGATCATTCGATCTCGTATCTTCGATTTATAGCTGGCAATTTGCAGAAATATGCTAATTATTTCTTAGGTCCTGAGCTGCTTCTCTTTTATTGCGCCCCATCTATATCTCCTCGGATGGCCCAGCTTTTGATTATAATTATTTTGAAACGCGTCGCCTTTTGCTAAAAATAAATATAAAATGTGGGCACAAGCATCGATGTTTTTTTTTCTCGCTCGTGCTTCGATTAGCCATCAACAATCGGGCAAAGAAGAAAAAAGCAGCAGAAAATGTGCTAAATACTCGAAATCATTGTGCACGCCTCTCGTTCATGACCAACGGGGGACCATGGGGCTGATGAGCAAGGGGGCAAATTTCTAAATAATTTTCCAGCCAAAGAAAACACACCAATGTCTGGGAAATTGGGGGCATATTTTGAAACTAATTTGGTAAATTTTTGAGAATTTTTGAGGGAAGCAGAAACTTAATTATTTGGATCACAAAATAAAAAGAAAAATAAAATGATCAACAAAGAATATTTAAATTATTTTCAAGCTTAAGAATTATAGAAATTTTTCAAGTATTTTTGTTCAAAGTTTTGTGTAATTTTAAAACGCAAAATTGTATCATCCTAAAAAGGGTTTTTATGATGTCCCAACTTTTATCAAATTTTAATTTTAATTTTAAAATATAATTGCATTTTTGAATAATTAAGCTACTAAAAAAATACGAAAAATAAATAATAATAAAACAGTTTTAAGTTCATTTTGTGTAAGTTTTCAAAGTCACGCCATAAATTTGTAATTTCACAATTCGCATATTTTATTTCCGCGATTGCACTTTCAGCCTCAACTTGATGTGCGGCGAAAAGGGAGAGTTCCCTGAGAGACTGCTGCAATATATAGTAGTCTGATTCTGGGTGTATGTATGTATATATGGCAGTCATTCAATCAGTGCGTGGCTGCTTGTAACCGCCGGAGATAAGCAGCCAGACGCCTCCGCCCCATCTAAAAATCAACAACAACAAACGCGCCCACTTAACCAAACACAAAAATAAAAATAAAAATAAAAATAAAAAGCGCAACAATGTCAATAATAAAGGCACAGAAAATGTACACAGAAAATACCATGTACTTCGCAGTAATAAATTTCAGAAAAAAAAACCAAGAGGAGAGAGAAAGAAAGTGCGAGGAGGTGTACTTGGGCAATTTCCATTGTTTGTCAGCAGCAGCGAGCCTCCCTGTCTATATACATATGTATATAGTATGATATCTATAGTATATAGTACGTTCTGCGAAAGGGTTTACAGACCCCGTCAAGGGCAATCCAGTAATCGCGGGTTTTGTGGCCTATCAATACCACTGCCCCTGCCCCTAGCACTCCCTCATCTACACTGAGGAAGATATAGGGATTAAAAGGGGTTCAAACTGATGTTGATTAAAAATGAATGAAATTATTAAAAAAAAAATCTAACAATATCACATAATCGTTATATTTTTTGAAAATTTACATTATTCCAGAAAGGAAAATTAACATTTTGTATAAATCAACACCTTGATTTTTGTTCAATTTGTTTTTTTCTGTACACTCCCCCCCTTCAAAACAAATCGCGCAAACAACAAAATAAAGTGCGGAGAGGAACCAACGCCCCATAAACAAGGTCCGGCTACGTCATTTCGCTGGCTTCGCTTAGATAAACACTTGAAGCTACCAAGGGACCGATTCCCAACCGATTCGCACTCGATACACGCCCCGATTTTGAATTGCGGTTGCGATGGTCACGTTGCCGCCGAATGGCAATGAGTTTGATAAACAAAATCGGAAGTGTGCGAGAATTGAGATATAAGATACAAGATACAATCGGCTGAGCACGCCTACTGGGAGTGCACTTCCCAAGAAAATATTATATAATACCCAGAGATCACCAGCCATAAGTTGGGGAACTAAAAGATTAACACTTATAACTATTAATTTGGGTTAAGTTTTTGATATTGCATAATATTTTAAAGGAAATTTTAAGGTAATGTTACCTAAAGAGATACAGATATAATAGTGTTTTAGAAATATTTTAAAATATAAACCGCGTAAAAGCCATGGAATGTAACCTCAAAGGTGGGCTCATTGGTTATATGTAATTTCTTAAAAAAATAAATAAATACAGGAGACCTTGTTTCAATGGCATTTATCTTTAGGAATCACTAAAGGAAATGGTTTATTCCTACTATAAATTTGTTTTGCTCTATTTTATTTGTTTTAATAATTTTTATAATTAAAGTGGAACGTTTCTGGCACGCGAAAGATAAGAAAATTCATATCGTTAAAGATAACATAAATCGTTAGGCAGAAGAGCTTTCTCTAAAAAATATAACTTACATATATAATGAAAAATAAACCCCAATTATTTTTAAGTCAATTTATGAAGGTTAACGTTGGTACACTGCAATTTAGAAAATAATATTATTTTACAGCATTTGTCATCGCCGGAAATTGTAATTAAGCTGAATGAAAATGCCCCCACCCCGAGATAACCCCACAACTCATTCAGCATTCAGAAATCTAGACCAAGATCAGCCCCGCCGGCATGCAGAGATGACGAACGGAACCGTAGCACCTGCATTCCCAGTCCAGCCCCTCGTATATTGATAAACCCCCATTGACGCCTCCTGGCCAGTGGCCACCCCTGCCCCGCGCTGGGAAATCGATAAGCGAACGCGGACTGATAGGGGCCACGCCTCTCGCTCATGTTGTGACTGATAGACTGGGGGACTGATGACTGACCGACCATGCGGTGGCCAGCTGGGAATCGTGGGGCTTATCAGTGTCCCGTGCTTATCGCGAACCGAACCCCCGAGTTGTAGGGTTGATCCTATAAATGGACGGAGACTGTCCGGGGGAGATGTAGGTCCCGGTCCCCCCTCCCACTTCGCCGTATTATGAATAACGCAATTTTATTATTATTCTTCTGTTCACGTTGACTTCACGTGGCCCCAATCAGACGCCCCAGCGACCTCGTCAACATACATATGTACATATATATCGCCCATCGCCATTCGGAATTGGAATTGGAATCGGAATCTACGTCGGCATACTAAAAAAACGGGTCTATCAGCGGTCGCTGGCTATTCTAGAGATTTATTTCTGTTTGTGCCACATATATATTTATACGCGGTATTCCAAGGGAATGTTGTATGTTTGTCAAGACAGACACCTGTTGGCGAGAGCCAGAGTTAAGGAGGGTGTGAAAAGTGTGCCTAAGAGCGAGAGAAGAGCAGCATCAGTTTAATATCATGGCTCTCTTGGTATCTAATAGATAAATATGAGTAGAATAGTTATAAAAATAACGATTTTTAATTAGCTTAGCCCACAAGATATCCGAGTTCTCTTAGAAACACACTTTTTATGAAAGATTAAAAGACGATAAAGGGAGATACCACAAAATTGTATCATTTAAAAATAATATAAAATATCGAAATATCTAAAACTCCATTTTATATAACTCTAATTCTGAAAGGTTAGTATATCTTGTATCTCAAGCCCTTGGGTATCTTTTAGCGGTTTGTGTATCTTGTATCTCAAACCCTTGGGTATCTTTTAGTCGTCAAAACGGAAGCACTCATATACCTCTGTTTGTGCTTTGTTCTATATATTATGCTATATTTTTTCTACGTATTAATGTTGTTTGTTTTTATTCCCAACCGATGATGACGATGATGATGAACTGTCGTCGTCGTTGCCATTGAAAGGCGTTCACCTGAACCAGTTCAGGGTCGGCCCTTATCCTTCCCGATCCCATTCCTTGCCATTTCCCTTCCCCTTCCCCTTCCCCCATCATCATTCCCTCTCTGTTTTGTTCCAGGGACAAACAACTTTCAAGTTCAGATGGGGAACATTTTGGCAGCCAAAAGGAACTGGGCCAAGGTCGTCGTCGCAGCCAGAACCGAAAAGTGGAATGCGATTAATGAGACGAACGGTGAGGTAGGTGGGCAAAAAAAATAAAAAAAAGGCATACGGGGGAAACCTTTCCATTCCATTTGGGAAGCAGCAGCGCCTTGTTTACATGGCTGGTGGCCTTGCTCCAAAGATCTTTGTAAACTTTGTGGTTCTCCATCATTCCGTTCTATTCAATTCCGTTCTGTTCCGCTTTTTTTAGCTTTCGGTTTTTTAGAGCAACGCGTCGTCAGGCACGTAGACAGCAGCGACGCTGACAGAGGCAGCGAAAAAACGCATCACATGTGAAGGGGATTAGCCGAGAGAACACATGACAAGGGGGGTTCGGTTCCGAGGGGGTAACGATCTCTCTATAAAGTCTACACAAACACAGAGAGCAAGAGATATAGATAAGGCTTCAAAGTTAGCTTAAGAGATACTTTTAATTTCTCTGGAACATTAAAAAAAAAGCGCTTACATGCTGCTAACTTATTTTATTACCAATCTGTCCAGAATTATGAACAGCTCTATGGATGTCGAGGATCATTAATTAAATTGGAATCTTAAGTGGTTATTAGAGTCTCGAGGTTGTCCAAGGATCGGGATTTCTCTATTAAGACTCTAACCATGTGATTATAAATGATATGAAAGCGTTAAAGTCGTAAAGTTATAATATAAATAACATCCAATTTGAGTTTCTTATTAATATTTTGATCAATAGTCCCAAGAAGATCGAGATTGGTTCATTAAAATCAAAGATCTTAATTTAGATATTGAGTCTCGAGTTAGTCATGTGAGCCACTCTTTTTTATAACTCAACAGAAATTCACAATAACAATATAGACATTTGTTTATACTGAGAATATTATAATAGCAAATGAAGAGATTTATTTACGCATCATGATGAAATGTAGAATTTTCAAATGAAAAACTTTTAAATTATTTTGTAGTTTACATAAAGATTTTCCAAACTACGATTCTTCAGATTCATCAACCTTCTCCCTCTCAAACCAGTTTGACCCATTTCAAGTTTTCTCACAATCTCTGTGTCAATTGTGGAAATTCTTTTTATTTGTAAACTTGCTTACAACTATGCTAAATGGAAATTTCAGCTTAATTCATCATCATCACTCCCTCAAAGACGGATCAACAAGTAAGCTAACGAAGAGTGTCTTCAGTTTGAAGTCACGAGCTGGTCTCTTCATGACGTCATGGAGGTTTTTTGACGATGATCTTGGCGGGTTTTTTTTTCGATGAATGTATCTTAGAGGAAAGAATTCAGGCGGTATTGGGGGTTTACCCATGCCAAGAGAGTGCCAAGAAATATGTTTGAGGAAAAAGTGAAATGAGGAAAATTGCGAAAATGGGCGTCGCATTGAGGCTTTTGACGATTGTGTTGCCGTGGCGAATTATAGACCAATTCCTCATGACTTTTTACCACTCGCCGAGAATACGAGAAAATGAATAATGCGAGTGCGAATTTGAATGTGAATGGGAATGGGAGTGCGGAGAAGAGGTTATTTTCTTGAGAGGGCCCTGACGTCAGGGTCCACCTGTGATTGACGCTCGACCAACGCCTCCGAGCAGAAATTGTCTGCTTTGTGCTGCTCGGTTCTGCTTGGCTGGATTTTTTTTTGCTTTTCATTAATAAAGCATAAGAAGCGTAGGTGCGCCCTTGAACCCGGCGGTAGCTAACGCCGACACGTCACGCTTCTTACGCTTTTGACCTTTGATGCGCGCAACAGGAGCAAAGTTCGGCGTGGGTGTGACGTCACTGAGAGGGACACAAGGGACACTACGTAATGCCAGCAGAGTGTTACGTCAATGCGCAAACTCGCTCTGCGGGACAGAATATCCTACTCTCATCTCCAAGTTGGGGGCAGCCCCAAAATCGTCGGCATTTTGCCACACAGCAAAAAAAAAATAAAATGGTGCAACTTTAAGGATTTATATTTCTTGTATTTTGGGATTTATAACTGTCAAATTTGGTATGTGAGCTTATTTGATGGAATAATAAAAGATTTTAAAGCTATTTTTTGAAAGTTATAACATATCTCAAAGAATTTAAACAACAATATTTGGTATGGAGGCTTCTCTGATGAAATCCACTGAGAGGCGGGTCAGCCAATCTTTTCCGTTATCAGTACTATTTTTCACAGTGCCCGGCGGCCTACGTGCTGCCGAGAATGTGCGTGGGCCCACGTGAGTACTAAGGGTCTCCCGGTGGGCGTGGAATACGGATCCGGATCTGCGTGTGCGGATGCAAGTCAAGGGAACTGAACTGAACTTGAACCCACCGAAGGGGAGCCGAGATGTGCGTCTAATTTTAGATTCCAACCTGCGTCCGTTGATTAAATTAAATGTTAGCGAAATGCACAAAACAGATTCCCGAGGAGCAGCTTCCCCCCAACTGCGTCGCAGTTTGCATTGAAAATCCGGTAAGGAGGGGGTGCGGCAGGGGAGCGGTAACGGTACATCGGCCCATTTACACGCCCACATATTCGCCGAGCGAAGTGGATGGAGGCCATCGCTTGCTTAGTTCAGTTCCGCGCGAAATTTACACACACGAATTCCCCGATTCCAATAACAAACACAAACACGAACATGGGAACAAAAACAAAAACGCAAGTACTGCAAACATTCACACATAGATGGAGGAGGACGGGCACACAGATACGCAAGCCGCAGACTGCTGGCTTTTATCGCCGCCTCTCGCTCCCACTCAGACAGCCGTGTGCCGAGGCAAAGTATCAACAAATGTTCACGTGAACATCATGAGGTCAACGCGTGATAGCAGGCGGACAGACACAGATACTCACACACACACACACACACACACACCGAAAGCACCCAGGCGAGCGTGCTCAGCCAGTAAGAAGGTTATTTACCACAGAGAGTCGACTTGATGATACCCTCTATCTACAGTTCGATACCAAATTCAAAATAGGAACATCGCCTTTTAAGATACATACATAATAAATTATTTATTATTCGACAATAACAATATCCAAGTCCCAATGCAATAGCCCTCTCCATCATACCCTCGATGATACCCTCGATGGAGTGAGCACAGTCGCCCCACAAGTCTGGTGGCGTGCTAGTTATTCGTCGGCATGTTGTTGTTGTTGTTGCGCAAGCAAGAGAGCCCCAATAGTCACAGCTGTTTCTGGCGCTCGCTCTCTTGCGGTGTGTGTGCGCGCTGCACGAGCCCCTTTTTGCATTGAAAAACTGTTACAGGCAGAGATTTAGACGCGGCATTGCCAGGTGGAAGTTGCCCGAAGGTTAGACGGATCAGCAATGAAATGAATTAAATCGCATTCGGATTATTCTTCAAAAACATGGGGCTGGTAAAGAAGCTTGTTTTCAAATTGCCTTTTCCCGTGACTCATCCCCGCTATCTGCTCACTTCCTTTGCCTGGCAATGCCCTTCGCTCAACTGTTGAGCGCGCTGCCCCCCCCATCAGACTCTCTCTGTTTCTCGCTCCGCCTTTCGTTTATTAATGAAATCTTTCGTCTGCTGGGATACTTTTGTTGCCAGACTCAAAGTCAGACTTGGCTCTAAAGCTAATGCAAATAATATGCGGGGCCAGATTTTAATGGCTTTCAGTTTTGAGGGGCGTCTGCCGCCCAGTTTTTTCGTCTGAGCCTGTTTTCAGCTTATTTTCTGTGTTCGATTAATCACAGACTTCCGTGGCAACAACTGCGTCAGCGTCACCGTCAGCTATTCAGTCACGGCTTTGGGGTGTGTCTGTGTGTGAGTTGGGCTGTGCACGCGGCCACTGCATGAACAGCCTATGAATAGACAGCCCCCAATGGAATGGCATGGCATGGAATCCACGATGCCCCCGCCCCTGTCTTTGGCTGTTTGTCTTTCTCTCTCTCTCTGTTCGCCCTCTCCCAGTAAACAGCTGATGACGTCCATGCGTTGGTTACGTGTTTCCCCTCCGAGAACTGCCTCCCTCTCCCACACCTTCGTGCCCCCTCTTTTCTGTTGTGTGTGTGGGTTGGTAAGAGACCTGACCTTTTTCGAAGGGAAGACTGAGAGGAGGAGGTGGCGCTCTGCCCACGTTTCTGTTGGCTGATGCTCGTCCGGGTTTCATTGCACTGGTTGCTCCACTGCCGATGACGATTGCCGTCACGCACACATGCCCACTTACAAGTGATTACGTCGGCGGCTCCACCACACACACACACGGCGACGTCGGCAGCGCCAGCTCTGCTGGTAGCTGAACGCCGTTGCCTTTTTCATTCGTCTCTTGATTTTCGAACACAACGGTCGCCCAGCTCCGGCACACGGCTCGAGAAACGCAGTGCGAAGTTAAAACAGAGTGCAAAAAGCCCACACGCAGAACACAGAACACAGAACACAAAAAAAAAAAACTGAGATTAAGCCAAGTGATAAAGTGATAAGCCAGAGAGCAAAACAAACAAACTAAAAGACAACAGACTCTTCGCAGCGCAGTGTGCAGCAGTTCAAAGTGCAGCGAAAAGCCAGCAAAATGGATATGGATACCCTGCTGCCCTCGCCGCCCGCAACGCCCCCGCTGCGTGAAAACAAATTGGAAAACGTAAGTGACCTACAAAGGTGCAGGAATCACTACGAAAGTGATTAGTAATTGTTTCGAGTGCACTCAAGGCAGCGGAAAGTCATAGGAAAATCAAATGGAATCGGTTGGCTAGCTCGCTCTCGCTTCCACTTGCCGCATTTCTAAAAACAAAAGTGCTCGGTCCCGCTCCCACTCGCGCCCAGGCCATGCGATCACGCAGCCAGCACGCGTTCACGTGAACACCGCATGCACAGCGAGTGATGTGCGAGTGGGAGCGAGAGGGTCATAGCCTGAACATTGGACTTGGCACCAGCCATCAGCCACCAGCCACCAGCAGTAGTAGAAAAAGCAACACAACACGCGAGCGTGGGGTATACAGAGAGAGCTGCCCCACCATGGGAGAGAGAGAGAGAGAGCGTCTTGTTTGAGAGCGAAGGTGAGTTGCCAATTGTTGGCAACTGTGCGGGCGTGGGGCAGGGAGGGAGGGAGCACAGCTAGGCCAAGCCCCAAGCCATAAAAATATGTCACATTTCTCACTGCTGGCCAGTTGCTTAGCTTCTTTCTTCTATCTTTCGTTCGTTACAACTTAACTTATCTGGCCAGGAAAGAAGGCAACAAACAAACCCAAAACTCACACACATTGGTCGCAACGTGCCGAGCCCATAAAAAGATTTCGACGGCTACACACGCCAAGACCCCCTTCCCCCTCTCCCCCGCATGAAATTTCACCCACCTGAGGCACGTCATAATAAACCAAGACTGCATTCTGCCTGCTTTTAGGCGCTTGTGGAAGCGAGCGTGCAAAAAAAAACCAGAAAATCAGCACAAGTTCAGGGAAATGTGATTTCTTGGGAAATTTATAGAATTTTAGATGGAATATGTGAGTCATAAATATAAATATATATTAGAAGAGGAAAAACGGGACTAAATTGGGAAATCATTTTGGCGAAAATATAATTAATTATTTTCTAGATATATTTCGATTCCTTTAAATCAATTATATTTATTATTTACCCCCCCAATTTTCTGCCTAAAATATTTAAAAAAAAATTATCAGCTTATCAAATGTTTCCCTTTAATTCTTAACATTTTAAATTATTTTAAAATAAAGCAAACTGCTTAAAAATCCAACACTTGATTACTCATTATTTGTCGCCTCGAAAAGTCGTTTGAAGCAGGTTCAAAAAACCGCCAAAAAACGATGTTCCCTTGGCCTCACACGCACAGAGCATTGAACTCGGTGGGTTGGGTGCGGTGGTGATGGGTGAAGGTCAGCAGCAGCGGTGAACGGCCTTGTACAGCAGCCGTCGCTGGCAGTAATTAGCGGAATTTCGACGGGAAGAGTTATTGTGGGTCAAAGCTGGTCAGGGAAAAAAGTGAATGGGAACGGGAATGTAAATGTGAATGCACTCTTTAGGACGAGTCCCCCCCGACCATGTTGATGAACTCTCACTAATCCCTGACTTTTCTCTTGTATACTTCAGGTCGTCAAAGACGAGCAACAGGTGAACGAGAACCTGCTTAAGGCCAAGCTCAAGCTGGTGGCCCAGAAGAACCAAAAGAATGGCGGCATCATCACACCCAATCCCTCGGACACAGAGGACGAGGCTACCGAGATGCCCAGCAAAAAGCCACGCTTGGAAAAGCCAGCTGTAAGCATGACACCGCCGCCGGATCAGAAGCTGGAGAGGGTCAGTGTCATCATGAGGGTCAATAGCTCCGGAGCGGTCTCTTCAAGCAACCAGGACGAGAACTCCAGCTCCTCCAGTACCAGTTCCTGCTGCAGTTCCTCCTTCGCCACCACCACAAGTACAATTTCAATGGCACCCGCCGTCGAGGATGATTATCCAGAGACCAATGTGTGGCGCAATCTCAAGTTCAAAATGAACAGAAAGCGGGCGGCGGAGGTGGCCCTGCCGCCGGTACAAAAACCAGAGGAAGTAGCACCTGTTGCGCCCCAGCTCCCAGCACCATCTGCACCGGCGGAAAAGCCTCAGGAGGAAGAGGAGACAGAGGAATCCAAGCCCGTGCTTTACCTCGCCCCAGTAATAGCCTCTCCAGCCAGCCAGCTCCTCCTGCTCAGCACAGTTGCCGCCCAGCAGAGTCCCACGCCCATCATGCCCGAGGAGGAGAAGCAGCCCCATCATCCCAGGATCACAGCCGCACAGGCGGCCGCCACCAGGAGCCGCATCTACGAGTGCAGCTTTCCGGAATGCGGCAAGAACTACTTCAAGAGCAGTCACCTCAAGGCCCACCAGCGTGTGCACACCGGTGAACGGCCTTTCATCTGCAAGTGGGACAACTGCGACAAGCGTTTCTCCCGCTCCGATGAGCTCTCACGGCACAAGCGCACCCATACCGGCGAAAAGAAGTTCCAGTGCGGCGTCTGCCAAAAGAAATTCATGCGCAGCGATCATCTGTCCAAGCACGTGAAGCGCCACAACAAGGACAAGGCGAACGGCGTCAATAGGCATGTCTCTTTGGTCAATGCCTCCGCCTCTGTGTCCGCCTCCTCCGTTGCCGCTTCCCTGTGCGATGCCAGCACGCTCCATCTGCGAGCGATAGCACCAGCGGTCAGCAGCGGCAGTTCCTCGCCCATCTCCCCCTCCTCGTCACCCTCCTCCACGGCCAGCCTGCAAGTCTATAGCGCCCAGGATCTCCTGCGGTTACAGCAGCAGGCCAGCTTTAGTTTCGGCGGAGCCCTCCTTCAAGTGCAGCGATGAGGGGAGACAGAACCAGGAGCACCTGCACCCAGAACCAATCTCACACCCGACAGTATCACCAGCTAAAGAAAAAAAAGAAAACTCCCACCAACTAATCAGAGAAATCACAAAAGAGTAGGTTTTCCCAAGCCCAAGTCCAGAATGAACTCAAACTATTGTACAGATTTCGGAAAACCTTTTTCAAGAGCTTAGCATTCTATTCCTGATTCGGATCAGCGAGTTTTTCCGTCAAGTGTAGCTGGTGTTAGTCTTAAGCCTTAGTTAAGAGCTAGATCTTGTCAACTTTTCCTGTTTTTTTTTTTTTGTGCATATATCAACTTTCAATTCAAGAGCACATCTTGTAGCTTAGCAGCAATACGCTTCAGATTCATACTTCAATTTCCGACTCTGAATATACCTTGTAAATATATATTAGACGAACATCTGTGATATTTAAGTTTTTCTTAACTCTTTTCTATATCGTACCATAGTTATTCGCGCGTAATTCTCTTAAACTTAACAACAATTGTATTTATTGCTAAATGTCGAAAAAAAGAGAAGAAAAAAACAACAAACAAAAGAAAATGGATCCTCACACGATTCAAATCTCAAACAAATGAAAATATACATATTTTCCAAAATAATATTGAAAATTGGTTGTATTATTGGGGGAAGAGAATATAATTGGAGTATATGCAATACCAACGAAATTCAAAATTGGAGCCCCAAAGAAGAAACTATAGAAAATATGGGGTATACAATTTTCCGATCTTTCCAATCTACAATGGGGACAAGACTATTTGCATAATTCCATCTGGAAAATTCTTCAAAGGAGAAACAGGAATCATAACAAGCAATCAGACGGAGCTGTGGCTGCCTTTCAATACTTTACTTTGAGTTTTTTTAATAATGAATTAATGAGTACTCATAATCGTAATAATATATTTAAATAAAAAGCCATGCATGGCATAGTAATTCAAGCACGATAATAAACACATTTGCCCAGAGAAACCTTGCTAAACAAAAAGGCATCTCCTTTAGTTTGCCTTGCTTTGGTGTCCTTGAGAAGGTGCTAATATTTACAATAATTTTTACCTAACACAATGCATATAAAGTTATACTCCTAAACAGTAAATTCCCAAAATCATATTTATCACTGCTGATACCCAGAATATCAAGTAAATGTGGAATGGTATGGGAATGCAAGGATAGAAAATAAAAAAACCTCAGACTTACCCCTATATAAATTTTGAAAATTGAATGATTGAATGAATGTGATCTTGAAACAGTCTTGAAATGATTCTTGAATTCTTGAGGTTATTTTAGACACCCATTTAGAAGTGTTTTCACTTTGACGAGTTCTTGATTAATTTTCAGCTCTTCTGCTTTCATTTTGTTTATTTTTCAGCTACATTTAGTTGTTTGTTTATCTTAGGAAATAGAGAAATAAAATAAAAAGTCAAAATAAAATTCGAAAATAAAATCAAAAATCAAAATGATAAGTCTTACTTGCACTGTTACGCCTTAATTTAACTTTTATTTAAACACCCAACAGCGTTGTGAATTCACAAACCGTTTTGGGTTTGGCCTGCGGCGAGCAAGCCTGCCTCACTGCCATCTCCCAGGTGTCCAGCAGATGGGATAGCGAGTAATTTTTGGGCAACTTGGATATGCGTGCAATTAGGGCCTGTTGCACCGTTTGCAGGAAGGGCGAGGCGGAGTACTCCTGCTCAGTTAGGGAGCAATCCGGTGCCTGCCATGGATACTCCTCGGGCACGCTCACACTCACCGGAGGAACGCTGGGCAATCGCTTGTCGTCGAGGCAACAAATTAAGCGTATGGCTTTGTTATTTATCTGCGTTGTGGTGTCCAGTTTGACCTTAAACTTGCTATCCAAGCGGGCGATCTCGCCCTGGAGGACATGTGGCACATCCTGTTCGAAGGCCGAACTCTTCTTTTCCTCCACTCGGGGTCGCTTGGTGGGCACTGGCGCCGCTATATCGGTGCCAAAGAGCAATTCTAACGTAGGCCTGAAGGTGCGATGCAGCGTATGATTGGCCACGGGACTTTGGAGGGTGGTATTGATCACTTCCAGCAGGGGGTTTGAGGATTTCTGAGGGTGGTGAAGATTAGTAAGAAGATTTATCTCAAGTTCCCCTAAATAGTACATACACCGAACTGCTGGCCGGAATAGGAAATGAGATCCATCTTTTCCAAAGCCTTTTCGCACTTGAGAAGGGTTTCCAGAGGCACACGCTGTGTGGGATTGCACAGGATCTCTAGCAGCTTGCTCATCTTGGTCATTTTCTCCACATCTTTGGGGAAGTTTTCAATGTAATTCAATTTTATTATAATTTTTTGCTATACTCACTTGTTCCGTCGTTGCTGATCTTGGCCAGCATCCTTTTGAGCGGCTCTATGTACTTGGTCAGTTGCTTGTACTTCTCCCTGTACAGGGCCTCCTCTTGTGGATTGAAGGGACTGTTGCCGGTCACCTGTCCTGGGGTATTGATCGAGGCACTGGGCGACTGTTGGCGCAGGTTGTTACGCTGCTGGGGATTCTGCATTTGCATCATCTGAGGACTGGACTGCGGCACCAGTGCCGGGCTGGGTATCATATTGGGCGTGGGCATCTGCTGAGGAGTTGGTGGCTGTTGCTGCGTTGGCTGCTGCTGTTGTTGCTGCTGCTGCATCTGCTGGAGCTGTGCCTGCTGCTGTTGCTGTTGCATTTGTTGGGCATCCGCTGGCGAGGGGCTGGAGCGCATAAAGGGCTGTCCAGGCTGCTGCTGTCCAACCCGATTGCCGGGAAACATCTGGCCTCCCGCCTGGCCCATTGCCATATTGGGTTTCTGCTGGAGATTCGGCGGCATGTTCACTCCCATTCCCATGCCCACTTGTTGCTGTTGCTGCTGCACAGCATTGGGCGGCAGGCCGGCTCCTCCACCAACTACTTGCTGCTGTTGCTGTCCCGCGGGGCCTTGCTGCATGTTTGGGGGCATTCCCTGCATCCCTTGGCCGGGCATTACCTGGGGACCGCCCATGCCATTGCCCTGGCCCATGCGCATCATGGGATTCATGCCCATCTGTGAAAATAAATGAATGGAAATTATTATTATGCAGATTTTCTTGGACTTCTTTACGTCAACGGAGGCTTCGCAGACTCCCTGTAGTTCCCAGGATGCCCTGTACCTTGCCCTAGCTTTCCCCTTACTCACCACAATCTGATTTTGTTGAATCTGCTGCATTTGCGGCATCTGTTGCATGGCATTCACATTCATTGGTCCACCGCCTTGCATTTGGTTGGGCACGCCGGGACCGCCGACGCCACCGCCGCCCGCTGCTCCTGATCCCGCAGGTCCGACGACTCCTCCTCCGGCCGGCCCACTGTTTGGACCCGGTCCCACCATCTGGTTGGGCATAACACCACCGCCGCCGCCACCAACCATCTGTTGATTGGGATTGCCCACCAGCTGTCCCTGGTTTTGGGCGCCCACAACAGCTCCGCCGCCGCCCATCATCACTCCGCCGACGCCGCCGCCCTGCATTTGCATTTGCTGGCCGCCGGGCATTTGTCCACGGATATTGGGCATGGGTTGCATTTGCTGCTGGACTCCCGGCCGCTGTTGGTTCAGCGATTGGAGGAGATTGGACGCAGTGCCGGGAGCCCCAGGCACGGGAGCACCCACACCGCCAGCGCCCATGGGCATCATTTGGGGATTGCGATTACCCTGACTGGCCAGGTTTTGGAGGGCATTCAGTGGGTCCTGCATCATGTTGGGCCCGCCGCCCATTTCGGGATTCGGGGGCGGGCCCCCTCCGCCGCCCTGCTGCTGCTGTTGTTGTTGCTGCTGCTGGGACTTGCGGGACATGTCCTTGTAGTGCATAAACAGCTTGGCCACCAGACCAAGGTACTCATCCTTGGTGCGCGACTTGCGGAAAATGTGATTCTCCATGACGCCGGCATTTTTCGTCTGATCTGTGGCATTCGGTGGCAACAAGTCGTGGCTGTAAAAAGTACAGTGCAAAGAACATGCATCACATTGCAAGTTTTCGGTGTTGGGGAGTACTTACATTTTGGAGATTACATTCTGGCGGAACTTCTGGCTCTGCCAGTCGTCGGTCATGGTTCCAAAGTTCCCAAAACAGCGTTAAAATAATCACAAACATAAACTTAATCCAGCTTTGTGCAAAAATTTCTTCTTTTCTTCACAGTGTGCCCAGACTTGAATTAGGGACGAAATGCCTCTTAAATTTTTCATTTGGAGCAGTCTGGCAGCCCGATTTTAACCGATAGTTGAGTTTCAACAACAGACATTGAGCGCGTAATTTGAAAAATTTAACTGGAAATTCAAAAAATGAAAATTGTTAAATAAACAAATTAAGGAATTAATAAAAGACAATAAAATAAATTCAAAATACAAAACATATTACAAATTTAATTGATAAATTGATAAAAAAGAAATGGAAATTAATTATATTAAAATATATAAAGAAAAAAATTAGAAAATTAATAATGTATGCATATGATTTCAATAAAATGTATAAATTTTTAATAATTAATATTTACAAATAAATAATACTTTATCAAATTGAAAATAATATTGAGTAGAGCACTTTTTCAAGTTAATAAATATATAAAAATCTTTTTCTTTAACTTATTCCTTAAATAAGCAAAAAAATTTTAGCAGTATTATAAAATAAATCATAAATAAACTAAAATAATATTTATTGTATTTTCCGGATTATTTGTTTTAATAAAATACTTTAAAAAAAAATGCTCAATAAAAATAATTTTAAAAACATGTAAAAGAGATAACAAACTTCTGGTAATTAATTAATTGGACATCAAACCTAATTTAGGATCCGTAAACCGAACAATTAAGAAGTTCAAAAGATTAACTGGCCATCAAACAGTTTGACATAAATCAGGCATCTGGTCAGCGCTGGCCTCTACCTTTACCCAAACCCGAACTACAAAAAAGTAACAAAAAAAAGGAAAAAAGAGGAGACCTACAGGCAAGCGGAACGAATGCTGTGATCAAATGCCGCAGCCTGGCCAATGATGATGAAGCCATCAACGACTACACCTCCAGCGGCCGGCGGTCGTCTTTATTGATTTTGATGGCTGCGGCAGCAGTGCAAGGTGATTTATCGCAGATCCTGCGGCAAAACCATGGAAGGAGGACGAGCAGTCCAGGGAACACACAAGCACACACACACACACAGGAAGATCCATGATTCAAGTCCGTCGATAAGTTGTTGGCAGCCTTTAGGCATCGGCATCGTTACCGCCTACAAGACGTCAACACTTGGACCAGGTCTGGTCGGAGGAATGGTTCAAGGAATATGTCCAAAGGAGAATGGATGGCAGAGCACAAAGAAAAAATATTACAGGGTTTGTATGCAAGGAAAAAAAAATGGAAAAGGTTTAGAGACTACAAAAAAAAAGTTTAGGGACCTCTAAAAAAATATATTATAATATAAGAATGCGACCTAATTTAAGCCAAAATATTTTAATAAAAATATCTTTCAAATAAGTCTCAAAATTTAATTTTTTATATATTTTTCCCTGTGTATTTAAGAAACGGATGGTCCTGCACTGCACCAATGATGAACTTATCTACATCTCGGGACAGGGTAACGTGTTGGCTGTTGTCTTGGGCCTCCTGGGTTTTGTCATTGGCCAAGATGTGTGCGGTGTGCAGTGGCATTTAATGATCAGAAATCAAAGATCAGAGATCACAGATATGGCCAAAATGCGCTTGTGTGGGCCATTTCCCAAGATTAAGACCCAAAAACAAGTAGCTTACACGGCAGGAAAATAAATATATGTATTTAGAGCTAATAGTCGGCTAGAATTTCACCAAAAATAAACAAAGCAAAATAGCAGATATGGGAGTTAAAGTTGGGTAAAAAAAGGATTTATGGAGGGAATATCTGAAGATTAAGTGGAATTTTCTGATTAGATTTTATAAAAATAAATACCAAAATATTTAAGAAAGCAAGGAATGTGTAATAGATTCTAAAAACTACTGAAAATAATAAATAAAATTATAAATAATAAAATAAACACTATTTGATTTCAATGAATGAAAAATATATAAAAATACAAAGTAATAGTTTGTTAATAATAATAAATAATTAAAAAGCATAATTATATTTTCCCTTATTGCAAATTGTATAAAAACAGCAACTAATCTGATTGTATAAAATAATATGTATAAAATGACCCCCTACCCCGTTCTTCCTCCCATCCCCCCACGATAAGCACGCCGCTTGTTTATAAAATATTATTAATTATTTAATCAAGGAGTTTGGCACAAGTTTAGGATTACACAAAAAAAAAAAAGAAAAGAAAAGAAAAGAAAAGGAGAGATGTGAATCCACACCCGCTACCGTGTTGTGCCGCGTGGAAAAGTATCAGATTTCCTCCGGAGTAAATGCAATTAATTTGCTGCCTGCACAATGCACAAAGGCCACAAGGATATATATGGGGTCAGGGATAGGGATACCTAATTTGCTGCTGCCGGGACATATGTGTGCTTTGTGTGCCCCTAATCCTTTCACTAGTTCTGTGTGTTTTTGGCACTTTTTCGGCACCTTTTGGTGAACCTGAGATGGCTTGAAACGAAGCTGGGACTCGGCGATCGGCTCGCCTTGATTAGAGCTCAATTTACACTTGGGGCAGAGGTGTAATCGAAGAAATCGAGCCAAGGACTCTATTATTCGCAGCATAAAGGATGCGCACAGCGTATGGCACATATGGTTGCAGCAGCATTCTTCTAATCCCGAAAGGTGCATGAGGAGGTGGAGTGCTAAAGGGTTTCGCAGATGACGAAATGGAGAACTTGGGGAGAGCCTGAGGATAAAGGAGTGCAAACTCCGAATCATTTCTAAGGGTTTTTATACCCCTGCAGGGTATTATAGTTTCCGACCAATGATTTCCAATTTAATATTTAAATGGATTACAATATTTATCCTAGTATTTTATAATAATTTCTTTAAAAAATGTAACGGGAATCTCACAGGAATTTCCTTACAATCTCTATATAACAGGCTGCAGCCAGGAATTTGGATATCCGAGGAAAATATCCTAGAATCCGCCCAGAATCCTGACAGGAATTTGCCTTATTGTAACATTTTAAAGTTTTATGAACTGATTCAAAGTTAATCATAACAAATTCATAAATTCATTGCAAGTCCATATTTTGCAAATATTTCTATTCAAAATATTCCTTCAATATTCCATTAACATTTAAATAATTTCCATATTAAAATGCCATAAAGAAGACTCCCTTTTTATGCTGAATTCCCAACCGCTGTAAGCTAAAATTACCTATTTGGACCCCTTACCAAAAATGTCTTAATCAATCTACCCAATTTGTCAGCTATAATAAAGATTAGCCAATATAGAAAACCACTCCGCTGAGCTCTCAAAAAGTTTCCACTGGCTAAAACCATTCAAACTTCTTCGCTTTTGAGTTTCAAAATGGATGCCGTCTTTGATATTTTTCCCCTTAATCGCCCGGCTAAGTCGACGATTAATTTTACTGCTTATTTTGTTTTCACCAATTCGTAATAAAAAATGCCATAAGCCCTCTCTGGCTTTGCGGCAAAAATAAAATTGAAAATTTATTGTCTTTATTGGGGATTTGTCTGAGGCTGAGTGTGTGTGCTTGAGGGTCTGTCTCAGAGACAACCTTTAGCTTCTGCAAATAAAAAAAAAAAGAAGCTTCGCTGTGAAGATGCGAATTTTGCCGCTTCTCTGATATCTTGCCGTCGACGTTTTCTCTGCCTTTTTCTCTTCCCATTTGACGTTTATAATTTAGCAAAAGGGAAATGAAAAAAATTCAATATTTTGACAGCATTGTGTGTTGAGTTATAGAACTGAATTAATTTGCCAATGTCAAGAGATGCGGGTAGAATTTAGAAATTTATTTTTAGGGGGAAGGCAGTTTGGGCTGAGCAGAAAAAAAGTAAGAATAAATAAGTGATTTGCTAAGGAGAATTCAAATTAATTAATTAAGGAATTGAACTGAAAAATATTTGTATATATATTTTTTATAAATATAAAATTGTAGGTGGAATTATAGATACGTAATTTTCCAGTAATTCAATTGAACGCAGAAAATAGTGGGTATTTTATTTATCCAAATTGACTCCCTTTAGCCAGAAACCAGGACAACAGCCTGCCAATTTCCCTCAACATAAAGTCCTTGCTCTGATTTCATTTGGTTCGTTGCACAAATTATTTAACAAGCCAAAGCCCAGGCACCTGATACACCAGGATACAGCCCATCCTGGCCTGGCCACCCCTTCCTAGCAGCCCTCCCAGGACAATGAATGCGAACTGGGACAGGTGTTGGTTGGTTGTACGCCTGCTGCAGGTTCGTCCTCCATCCTCCTTTCGATGGTGACGCTCTATTACACACACATTCACACGCACAATTGGGCACTTAACAATTTTCATGAAAACTTTACTCAAATTACATAGCCTTCCACACCCGCACATGGGGAAAACCCCCCTGTGAAGCCTGTTCGGTTCCCGCGCAATTTTCCGTTTAATTTCAGGTTGGAAAGCCATGAATTATGCAGGACACATACAGCGGGGTCTCTTCTTCAACGCGTGACACTCATCATCCTTTGAAGGAGGAAGGAGTAAGGAGGGAGGGGGCAAGCGAAGGCTATAATTAAGGACTATCAATATGCTGACCGGAACTCTCGATTTGTTTGCCACAAAAGTTGGCTTTGAATGTCGCATGTTTGTACACAGAAAAATGTCGATTCCGATTTCCGTTTGTGTCCTTCCCCCAAAAGCCTATCATTTAAAGCCATGAAATGATTTTATTTTCCCCGGCCGAATACCAATGTCTGTAATTATCATAAATATTTGCCAATAAAATGACAAAGTTTTGCAAAAGGCGGCAGGGAAAATATTATTGGAAACGAAAGCAGCTGAAGATGACTTGAATAAATGTTAATTAAATTATTTATTAATAGGGGAGAGAGGGATGTTTGAAAAGTTAAAGTAAATAGATTTTATTGGAATTAATTTATAGGTAAATTCCAAGAAGGATTTCAGGAAAAAGAATAGAGAAAACTCTTTCTTAAGCAACTTGTAAGATATTTTACGATCTTTTGCCACTTATAAAATCTATGCCAGCGAAATGTCCCATCAGCGGTCAACACATCACAGATCATGGCTGAAAAACCCGTTTGAACTTATCTGAACAAAAATTAGTTGGCTATAAATAGAGAGGCTCCTGAGTAGTCTATAACTTGGACAGGTCCCCCCTTTTCCGTACAGACAAATTCAACTGCATAATTGAACTGTAAATGGTAAAAATATTTATTGTCTTATCACATCGTATAACTCGCAGTGTCACAACCCGACCGAGAGCCACAAATAACCATTAGGTTGGAGGCAATCCGCATGCTGTGCTGGAGGGGATCGCGCGGAATCTACCGCTAGGAGAGCATCGGGATTCGAGGAGGATCGAGAACTGGGAACTGGGAACAGGGGAGACTGCTAGCCAACTCTTTTTGCAATTTCGGTTTTTGCAATTTGTGCATAAAAATAATATTCATCGTTATCGTTATTAAGTTATGTTGCCTTGCGCTAATTCCCAGCAGAGGATTGCCAGTTTAAACACTGGCAAATATTAAGGGTGAAGTCATATGTATAAATGATATATAAAACTTAAAGAATACCAAAAAATTAAGGATTTTAAGACTGAAAAAATTACAAATACGTAAGGTCTTCATTGATTAAATTTAAATTGTAAACTAATACCCCTTTCATCGCTGTGCAAATCAACTCAGACGGGTTCTCGATGCCAGCGCTCCTTGGCCTTCGCAGCTCCCCTCTCGCCACAAGCCGTTCCTGGCAGTTGCCAACAGTTGGCCAACTAAATGCGCTAATCCGCGTGTTGTCAACTTCATTAGCCGATAAACACGCCGACACATTAAATTGGCGGCAGTGGAGGATGAGGAGGAGGTGAAGGAGGCAGGAAGCCCGAGCCCCACTGCCGGGGATTATTATATGGAGGCGAATCTGTGGCCGTGGAAATCGGAATCTGGCGGAGAGCCCGGCGAGTTGCTGCGGCTTCCATTTGAAGTTGCCAACGAAAAATTGCTGCCACTTGAATTTTTAATGCCCATAAAGTATGCGGAGGATGCAGTTCCAGTTCCAGCTGGGGAATCAGGAGAACTCCCGAAGAAAGTTCACATAAAATACGCCATGGCTTAGCTTTTGTCTGGGCTCCCTTTTTTTCCCTCTGATATTCCAGGTTTCAGGTCCGTCGTCAGGTGTGTAATTCGATATCTTTTGCTCTTTAATCCCCGGCCATTCGTTTGTGCGCGCGATTTATGTACTACATTTGTACCTTTGAGGGGCGGGAGAAGAGACGGCGACCCACCATCCGGTGAGGCTCCGGCGGACAGCCTCAGGATGCGCCACTAAACAATAATTATATGACAACAATAAGGGCAGCCTGAGGCTTTAATTTACTCCCTCGCTAAAGACAAAAGGCTCACTGCCACTCCTCCGTCTTCCTGGTGCTCCAAGGACCTGAAGATTAGGGGGCAATTACTGCTTCACACGACCAGCTTCGAAGCCAAAGATTTGTGTTTTGACAAAAGCGAATGGCGGACGACGACCACAACTCGGAAATTGGTCGTCGACGGGCAAACTAAGCGCCGGTATAGAATGTCTTTACTGGGAATTGGATTTTGGGATTTGTTTTGGAAAAGTTTCTGGGCGAGCGGATGGGGTTTTAAGAGCTTACAAAAAAAAGTGTTAAAAATGTGCAGCCTAATAAATAAATTAATATTGGATCTATTTTATCATTTAAATCTTTAAATTTCAACACAAAACTGTATCTTGAATTAAAGACCAGAACGTTCTTTCTGCTAATATTTTCTATATATAAAGCTTAATTTTCCTATTCCCTCATAATTACAATAATATTTTCAATAGACCAACATTACTTGGAAATTACTGACTAGATAACCAAACCTTCCATTAAAGGGCATTCCGTTGGAGGAGGCTCCCCTTTTAAAAGAGCGTAACGCTGGCCCATTATATGGACAGACGTACCCCCCACTTGGGAAACACGCGCTAACCCAACTCCCTCGCCCTGGGCTCCCTCTGACACAACTCTTTTCTTCTCTGCCCCGCCGGGGGAGGCATAACAAAGCTCAGTGGACGCAGCGTTCAATGCCCAATTGAAGACATAATTACTACTTAAAGGCGGCATTAACGCTATCACTTACACATGTCACATGCTCGTCGAGCGCATTACAGAAGACAATAAAATAAAAAAAAAATATAAAAAAAACGAAGTAGGGGTGGGGTTATTATGGGCCTCCTGCTTGCCCACTGTGCCACATCATCTTCGGACCCAAAAAATAACAGCCTCATCATGATCTTGACTGGGCACAAAAAGCGCAGTCGTCGTCCAGCTGTGGGTACTGGAATCTCGGCGAGAAATGGAGAGATCTCAGATCTTCGATATTATGGGATCTGGGAGCCGGGGGTTGTCTCATCATCATCATCAACTCGGGGCTTACACGGCAAACAATAAAAGAAACTATTGTCAAAGCAAAAATTTCAACCTGGAGGATCACTAATTATAATAAACTTTAAACTTGGAATTATAATCTTATATAAATGGAAATTCTTAAAAGACTTTCTTAGAAGATTTAATTGAGCATCCTAACTCTTTTGAATTCCCTTTGTTTTTCTCCAAGTGCATCGCTTACAACAAAACATAAAACCTTCTCTCTTTCTCTGAGAGGCAGCGGCATATTGATTAATGGATCAAAGCCTTTTGACACGAGCTATTTTGGTAAGAAATCCTTTGTTGATCTTTACACAACCACAAAAACCCGTACACGTCCGTACGTATGACTCCGTGATATTTAAACTTTTTTTCTCCTTTTCTCCCTCTTGGTTATTCAATAAATTTTCAATTTTGACTGATTGTGAGTGGAATAAGGTCGTTCGTCAGTCGTCAGTCGTCGTCGGCGCGTTATGATGTATGTTTATATGATGGGATACACTGGGGATATACATATGCTGCATATAGTGAGTGGATGGGGAGTGCGGGTGGTGGTTGTAATACCGATACGAGTGTGTTGGTGAGTGTTATTTTGTGTTATTATTATGATTGTTGTTATTGTATTATTGAATTGTTTGGGCCAAGGCACTTGGGAGACCCACATATAGTATGGTTACAGTGGTTTACAGTTGGGAATTTAATTTCGGGAATTTAAATAACAGAAAAAGTTATATGTAGGTAAATGGGAGTTATAAATTTAGATAAAAATAAATTTACAATTTGTGGAATAAAATATATTGTCAAAGAAAATTTATGGTTAATATGGAATTAGAGGTAATAAATATGTTTAATATAATGTTAAATGTTTTTTGTAACCTCCTTTTAAATTCTGGAAAGCAAATATATAACTTGAAAAATTTTATGAAAATGTAAAATTAAAGGTAATAAAAATATTTAATAAAATTATTAATGATTTTAAGCCTTCAGTTAAGGCCAACTCTCACTTTAAATGCAAATATAATTATTTGAATATATTAAATAGAAAACGTAATAATGATGTCTGTTAAAATGTTGTATGTTTTTTTTTAATTTATAAATTTCATTATATATTAATAATATAAACCACCTTTAACTAAAAAATTGTGTAATAAATTCCAATCATAATTTGTAGAGGAATAATCATTTATTTAACCTCTATATAGCTAAAAATATGTTTAATAAAATTCAAGCTTTAGTATTCCCCAAGAAAAAAACCCCACTGTTCCCCATTTGCATTGTTTTTCCTCAGAGATCTCTGTGGCTGCTGGCTCTGTTGTATTTGTTTACAAATCGTGATTCGGATTCAAGTAGTAGCGTCAATACGAAAACTGTGTGTATTTCTCCAAAAAGCCCTCAAAACCTCCATTGTGCTCTGGACTTGTATCTGTATCTGTGGCTGCATCTGTCCGTGGCTGTGTGTGGATACGTTTTGTATCTGTGATCATCAGCCCTGAAGATGGATTTCTTGGCTGCTTCTCTCTTTCCCTCTTGGGGTCTTTTCTTCTCTACCAACAAACATATTTTTCAGCAGCACAAAGCCAAAGAAGTTGTTTTGTTGTGGCAAGCATTGTTGTTGTGATCAAAGCGGCTTGGCGCGTCTCACATATGAGTTGTTCTTTTTCCTTTTTTTTACAGGAGTATTGTAAGGAAAACGAGGAGTATATGGGGGTAATCAGTTGTTATTTCTATATTAAATTGTAATTACTAAGGGATTAGCGAAAGGGAGAAGGGAGTAAAAAGTGAGTCAGAGACAGGGTTTAACATGAGATTTTGTTTGTAAAATATTATAAATTACAAAGATCTTTCAGCCGAGAGGGTTTTTCACTCTAAGAAAATTCTCTCTGGTTGATTTTTGTATCCCAGTAAGTAACACAGCTGCTGACCGTTACGATCTTAACACCTTTCCTGTCCCAGAAGCGTGCCGCTCTCTAAGGAATTGGATGAGCGAGTGGCCCATCGGTAGCCCAACAATTGATTACGCCGAATGCGGTTACCAGATGACTCTTCCCTACATCCTATACCCTTACCTATGTTATCCACGAGCCCCCTGCCTGGAGGAGTATCCCCGTCGAAAATTCCCCATGGGTGCCGTACAAAGTCATTGCATTTTTCAGTTTCCAGGGAAAACGAGACCAGAGGCCCCCCTGCTGTCCGATTGATTGATTACAGGATTCGATACTCGGCCTGTCAACACGATTCGGCCAAACCAAATACAAGGACATGCGTCCAAGACTTGGCCCACAATTGTGCAGACTCCGAAGGACCAGCAGGGAAAGGAAGGGATCGCCAAAAGGAACTGCTGTCAGCTGGATAGGTGTCCTGTTTTTGTGAAAATTCTTCTGCTACTGCGGAAGCAACAAAGAGGCCCCTAAATGGCAACAGAATTTGCCCACACTTTGCACTCAATTTGTGCCTTTGAATGCATCTATGTATCTGTCAACTCTCTCCGGGAATTTGTATCTGCGAGTGTTTGTGTCTAAGAGATAATCCGGTGGAAAGGGACACATGCAAATTGCAGTTACAGGGTGAGAAAAATATTTAAATAATGAATGTTTAACAAAAATAGATGGTATTTTGTTTGAGAAATTATATTTTAATAATAAAAAGAATATTAAAATAAAATTATATATATGTATATTCCGGTTATATATATATAAATGTTTTCTTTTACATTATCAATAAATTCAATATTTAACCAAAATGTTTATTTTAATGACAATATTGAATTATAAACATAAATATACCCAATTGATAAAAGAATCTATAACTTTTGAAATTTAGTCAATGAAAATTTTTCAAATCCCGGTGAATTTTCTCCCAGTGCCTCTCGTAAATACAGTGGGATTAAGTCCCAAAACAATTCGTAGGCCAAAAAACGTAAACTGTCAACAAATAAAACACAAATCGCCAATAATAAACAGGGCCATTGTCAGGCAGAAATAAAGAGGCTTAGTAATAGAGAGAAAGAGTGGAAGACTGATCATCCTCATCGGGCTGGGAAGCCCCCCTGACTCAAGACCCAAAGAGGGAAAAAAGAATTAATAAAGAAATCCACGAAAAGGTTTTCGCTTGAAGCCAGTCAAATCATATCGCCCGGAATGTGTAGAGCATGGCATAAATGTCACTTCGAATATGAATTTTGCCCGCGAGATGAGACGACGCGACGGCGGGCCACGTAGCGTAGCGTGAAGCCAAAATGGTAATGGCTGATGGTAATGGTAATGCCAACAAACGGACTAAAGGGCTAACAGATGCACAGGGGAAAAAAATATTTTCATTATTTTTGAATTAATTTAACCTTCATTAGTTTCTTTTTCTGAGAGATTTTTAGCGCTGAAGGAGTCCTTTTTGTGCTTTTAATTTCGTTGAAAAAAAAGCTAGATAAAACTTAGGAGTTACATAAAATATTAAAAATTTTGTATGAGGAACCAATATATAATATAATATTTGGGGATATAATAGCAATTTTTCTGAGTGCAGCAATCGTTGAGCTTGAGTTGTGAGTTCCGTGGCAGCTATGGTACCGAAAACGATACATCATCGAAAGCAACAGGACTCGAGAGTTGGGAAAACGCCAGAGCCCAGAGCCCAGAGCCCAGAGTCAGAGCCAGACCCCGAGTCCAAGTCCGAGTCCATGCCCACTCTCTGGCCCTGCTCCTCAACCTCATCCGACGACTGACTGTGCGCCTTTTGTGGCAAGTCAACATGATCTCATCTGTCATAGATCGATCGACCTGTTCCAACAATGCCACAAGGAGAGGCATTTAACAGGGTAGCAGTAGTGGCAGTGGCTGACGCAGGAGGGATCCCTGTAGGCACCCCTCGGTACCTGTCCCCGATCAGCGGGAGATGACGAAGACAGCCCGGCAACGGAATTCTACCAAAAAAATACAATTCAAATTTGTTGTCGGAGATTAAAACACATTTGTTAATTTGAATAGGTTTCAACATCGTTGCACAAACTGTGTTCGGAGTCCCCATCTGTGTCTCCCTCCCTCTCCTCCCGTCCTCCAGCGATCTTTATCCGAGGAGGAGGTGTTGCTGTTTACGTTGCCATTAGATGCGGGATTAGAGCTTGATTGGCTTGCCATTTGTGACAGCTTTGTCATTTTGGGGATTGTCAACGGTTTGGAAAGGATTATTATTAATAAACAGAGAGAAAAGGTTTTATTTTTTGAACAGGGGAATACTTCAAAGCTACAAGCATTTTCTTCCTTTTAATTTTCTAAACTTCAAATACACTTTACAGTGCATAAATCCCAGCGAATTCCTTGGAAACTTCATTCTAAAAACCCTGGGAATTGTATATAAAAAACTACATTTAAAAAACCCCCCGCAGCTGGAAAATCCCTCCTAGCAACCTTATCAGAAATTTGTTTGCCTAACTGTAACCCTATTTAATACGTTTTTAAAAGCTTTCCACTAACTGCAACTCACGCCCAGACAGAGTCACGCGCTCAGTAGCCAAAAACATAAAAAAAAAACTAAACAAAAATAAATGGAAAACATTTTGATATCAATTTAATTGAGGGGAGAGAGAGAAGCATCGAAGAAATGCCCAATAGAATTAAGATATAGCCAAAACGAAGACCTGGCGACCGTGACAATAATGCCAATCTACGACTTACGGCCAAAGAAAGACAGCTCCGAACGAAGCAGAACGAATTGGGGATTGGGAAAGAGAAGAAAGAAGATGGGACAGAAGACTGCAGACTGCAGACTGCAGACTGAAGAGACTGGAAGACTGCTACTACAAATCCATAATTATGCGCGGCTGATGTCTTTATTAAAGCTGCAACAACATGTGGCCTGAAAGAGCTGCTGATGCAGATGCAGATGCTGCTCCTCCGCCTTTGACTTGATTCTGGAACCTCAAAAACCTTTTGCCGCCTTTCGTTGCCTTTTGCCGCAACGATCGTCACATAATTCTGACTCACATAAGCCAGAGCTGTTGACAACGGGCCCAGAGAGAGGAAAAGGGCACAAATGATTACAGAGTCCGGGGGATTAGGCCAGGGTCTCCACCGACATTTGTCCCATTATCACCATGGACAGCAGCGGCTTCCAACTGCTTCGATATATATGACTGTGTCTAGTCAAACAAATAACAACAACTAATAAGTTGCATAGCAATCAAAGCTGATCAATGCCGACAAAAGGCAGCCGCCGACAAATCTTAGGCAGCATCCCACGTTTTTTTCTTTCTCAAGTGAGAAAAGCATCTGTGGAAAAGATACAATAATATCGGAGACTCGGAGAGTTTAAACGAAATTATTATTTAAATTTACAGCGACAGCAAACGAGGATGAGACACAACTAGGAATCGAAATGAAAATAAAAGCAAGAAGGAAAAATTAAGGTACGGAAACAACGAATTTGAGGATAAACTTTTTTAAATAAATAATATTAAAAAATATTCCAATTTATTGAAATATTGTTAAAGAGTGGGAGCAAAGATTAATAACCTTTTGACATAAACTAGAATGAATTTGTTTTTAAAAAGATCCTTGAACCCAAATTCTTGATAATCTCCTTATCTGGATTTTCAAAAAGAATAGTTTAAACCAGGCTTAGTGGCAAGTTTTAAGAGCTATTCAAACCTCTCTTAAGCAAAGGGTATTTAATATAAAACCCCCAAAACTCTATTCGATATGAAATAAAGCGCGCTACCAGCATTCTGAGTCAACTCTTTAATATTCCCCTTCCAAAACCCAGCTTCGATTTGAACTCCAGCCCCAACTCCTCATTAATGTGTATCTCAATTATGGAACACTATAAATATTTGGGCTACCTGTCGATATGGCCGGGGTCTCGAGCCGAATGCAGAGGCTACTTAAGAAATCTTCGAACCCCATGCCCCCTCCAATAGTCATCTTCGTATTTAAATACAAAAAAAAAAAAAAAAACGTGTCCCGGCGCGGCATTGCCTTGATTTTTCTTTTGATTTCTGGAAAAGTTGCTGTATTTTATAATAAGGCCCCAGCCGTGTATTTCTCATAATCATAAATATTTTTGTATCCCATAACAGATGGGGCTCTTTCATTGGAGTTACTGCCTCACTTTTGTTGCTCCGAGAAAGGTTTGAAATTTTTATTATTATTATTAGTTCTCTTGCCAGTCTCCCTCCTCGAATTATATTGCTCTGAACGGAATCATAATGATAATGCTGATGTGTTGATGAGGTGCCGTTTGGTCTTGGGCAGCATGAGCAATGTGGAGCGATGACAGAGGGCTTAAATGTTGGCACATAAAGAGTTTAATCGAGGGACCTTGGTTGGGGTTTTATTAGGTGAGAGTTTGTCAAGGAAAAGAAGTGAGAGAAGAAGCTGGGATACCTTCAGAGCTTCTTCAAAACTCTAATTAAACCCACAACCTCCTTGGGGTAATCTTCAGCTGAAACTTTGGCCAAGGACTCCACCCAAAACCTTGAATTGTAACCATATCCTTATGCTGTGAATGAACTTCTCGTTTGGGGATTTGAATTGCCATAATGACAAATGTTTAGCTATTCATATGTCCTTGCCGGCCTCCCCTTTCATTCCGAGTGGAGTGTAACATAAGGCCTTAACGCCCAAAGGGGCCAAAAGGGAGCACATCATTAGCCAAGTTAGTTGTTGCTAGTTGCCATGGAGCACACTTGAGGTCGGAGGCCAAAGGCTAAACTCAGGCGACTCTGAGATGGCTCTGAGAAGACCCTGAAGCGAGCTCATGTGTCAAATTGAGTGTCAACTGGCAATTTGGGCACCGCATCCGCACAGCAGAAGCGGAGTGCCTCGCCCCCGCCCCCGGCCGCCAGAAGTCAAGTGTCATGTTTATCGTAAGCCTATTAAAGGCAGCTTTTGGTAGCGAAGCTCTATGCGTTGTGCCTCCTCATTCCTCTCTTGCCTCTTGCCACAAATATTGACCTAATCCGCCTTCCTTTTCTCCAGGGAAGCTATAAAAAAGTAATGCCAACAGAAGTTTTTTATATACTTTTATGACATTTTTGAATTGGAGATGTAAAGAGTGGCAATAACTTGCAGTTGCAGTTGGAAAAATGGGGTGAAATTGTTGCAGAAATTAAACTATAAAAGTATAGAAAAAGTATGAATAAGAAAAATAAAAATTAAGCTATCGTTTTAGGTTTTGCTTGCGGGGAAAGCTAAGACTCAAGACCGACATATATTTGCAAAGAAAACCCCCCTTAAGGGCTCTGATTATAAAACTTTTGTATAAAATTTGGATATACAAAAATATCCTGAATTTTCCCTAAGTGCATTTGGGTGAAGAACCCCCTCCAAAACGGGGTGACACACACACAGCTGCTCGCTTTTCGGGCAAAGTCAAGCAGAGGGCACCAGAGGAGGCACTACCATTACCATTCCAGGACGCACTCTCTCTCGTTGTGGTCGGGCAATATCACATTTCAAAGCCTGCTAATTTAACAATATTCTCATTAATGTGAAACACGGCAAAAGGGGCGGGAATCGATTCGAACTCGAATAGTAATCCGCATTTTGTTACAATTTGTTGGGATCTCTACCCGCTGTCTCCGCTCGCTCGCTGTGTTTGTTGTAGCGATTTTCAACAGATATATCGCCGTCGAGTTCCTTCGACATCATAATCAGGGAATCGGCATACGAATCTGAGTCGGAATCTGATTCTGATTCTGAGGGTTGTTTGCTTCAAAATTAGAAAATCGTTACGAATTTCCGATTTTATTGTTAACGAGCACATTTTGCACATTTGTCTGTTGGTCTTCCTGCTGGGATTGTTTGAACAAGTTTGCGTATAAATATTATATGTGTATTTGCCCATCAGCTTATCTCTGATCGTAACTCGATACATTTTTTACATACTGTATCAACGGAATGAGGCCCTTTGGCATTATGACTGGAAAACAAGAGCTAAGACCTAAAGCCTTGTGCTGGTAGGTTCGGGAAAACAACACTCCCCGTTGGGTATTATGTTTTATATAATCGGACTGATTCATGCTACGAATTTATTGTTACTTTGTTTGTGGAGGGGGTCGAGGGACGGCTGCGAAAAATGTGGTCACCAAAGCATAATTGATGTAGGCACAACTATGCTAATTAGTAATGAGCTGAAGGAGGGGAGATTTGAGTAAAAAAGAGTTTATAAAGTATACTTTCCCAATTTTTTTTCCTAATAAAGCATTTAATTTTTAATTTCATTTAAAATTCCCCAACAACACTGCGATCTTGGGCCAGAAATAATGATTTCATTTATTTTCAGCCATTAGTCAACACACAGGAATATGATTTACGATTGCTAAGCAGTTCCTTTACCTTCTTCCTGCACCAACAGTAGCCTTCGAAACCTTATTCAAAACCTTCTCGAAAACCTTCTGGTGGAATCCCTACAATGTTGCTGCATTTGAAAATTTTCAATTAAAATTGAGCGTGATTGAAAATGATGAAAGTGCGAAGTGGCAAAAACCAATTTCTCAGCACAGTGCGCGATAATTGCAAGCACAACTACGACGGGGATCCTTGGAAACCCGCTCCTTTCGGATGGATCCTCCTCGGCGGACTGTTGTGGGATGCACTGCCAAATGCCAAATGCTGCTGCTGGTGCCGCATAATACAAAACTTTATTTATGGCAAAAGCAGTGGCAGGCAACAAGAGCTGACTGCATCTGTATCTTATTTGGCACCGAAAGAAAATAAATATTTTATAAAAATATTTATGGAGAAATTGTAAAAGAGTTTTAAGGATAATTAAACAGATGCTAAAGTTTAGAATTTTAAGGTATTGATGAATATTATCTTATCCAGGAAAAATGGTTTGTATTAAATTAGGAGGTGCAGCTTGCACAATTATTTTTTAATTATAAAAACTACACTTTTGGGAGTCAATTAACTTGAACTTGGTCAAGTTCTTAAATGATTATTAACAAAGTTTAATAAAAAAATGATTAAAACCCTTTAAATTTTAAATATTCAATATTTTCCAATATTTTTAAATAAGAAACCCTAATTGTTTAGCGTGCATTCTGGCATCTTCATTTGCCAGTTGCCAGCAGCCAGCGATTTGGGCAACAGCACAATTTTCCGCACAACAAATGAGAGTGTAAATTTGCGTGTAAACACTCGGGTCACCCGCTGACACATGCTAGAGGAGCCCAAGGAGCCCAAGGAGCTGCTGGTCAGCCAGGGTAACCGAGAGCAATCTCGGACAGGTAAACTAGACTGCCGTTTCCACCGTCGGTAGTCGCAGTCGCAGTCCCAGTCACAGTCACAGTACATGCTCATGCTCACACAGCGCATAAATTTATCGGATCGAATATAAATTATATATATGCGAGCCAATATCAGCCGAGAGCTGCTCCGCGTTCAGGTCCGGAGCAAGGCTCCTCCAGTGATAAAAAGGAACTCAGCGTGTCGCCGCGGATGCGTTGATCATTCATTATTTAAGGATTGAAAAGTTAATTAACATTTTTGCCCAGCCAAAAGATCGGCGGCCTGGCGATTTACGAGAAGAGAGGCGGGCAGCGCTCTGTGAGCCGCGGCTTTAAGTCTCTTTTTAGCCTTATTTGAGGTAATTTTTTTTTGCAAAATCAAGACCAGAGCCTTTGGATGTTGTGGTTGAAAAAGCAGTGGAAAATTGTTATTGATATTCGTAGAAATGGGTGTGGAGAAGAGGCGACCTGTGGACAGGGAATGTCTCAATTTGTGCCACGTTTTTGTCCCTCTTGGGAGATAAATAGGAAATTAGAGGGGTTTTTAAAAGGTAAGAAGATTTAGAAATAGATCAGATAACAGTTAAAGGAATATTATTTTGAAATTAACATTATCGAATTCAAATTATTCAATAAATCTAAAAAATATTCTTTATGATCAGCTAAAGTCTGCTTTTCTAGTACATTGCAAGCTTTTGTTCATTGATAATAAAATCCAAATAAATTCTATTTACAGTTTCTACACCTTTCCCAATCACATTTAGATTATTACATAAGAATCTGAGCTCTCTAAATATATTCTGTTCACACCCGTTTTCCCCCCGCCCTGCTTTCGCTACACTTGAGAAGTTAATCGCAGTAAAACTTCTGTCAAGCTCGCTGGCTTGGAGCTGCTCCTTGAGAACCTGTTCCAAAGAGCAGAAAATCAACAGCTATGCAAGCCAATCAAGTGCCACTCCTTTCTGGCCTCGACTGGTGCTACTGCAGCATGGGAAAATCCACACGAAATGTCAGCAGAAGTGAGGGAAAATCAAAAGCATTTCCCAGGCGGCAAATGCCATTCCTACCCCAACTTTTTTGGGCGTTATTTCGATCTCTCTCTCTCTCACTCAGTCTCCCAGGAAGGATGGGCAATTAAATTAATGTCTTAATCTGCGTTTATGGCAAACACCCCGGAACTACAGTGGACACCACTTGGCAGCAACAGAAGTCAATAGAGCGTAATGTATAAATCCGTGTAATAGGGAGTAAAGAGAGAGAGAGGAAGGGATGATGAGGCGGCTCAGGACATATGCGCAGGGACTCGGATTCGGACCCCGATCCCTCGGGGTTGCCTTTTCGGTTAGATTAAGACCTCAGCCAAAGGCCCGAGGCGTCTGGTTTCCATTTCAATTTCCATTTCCATTTTCCGCCTGCCTCTCCCCCTTGCCATGTCGTAGCGAATCACAACAGCAACAACAGTCATAAAAAAAATATATATACAAAATATTAACAACTGCCTCGACGTCAGCGCGTCTCTCCTTAACAACTTTTATAAAGCCGAACTAATGCCACAACCCTCGGCAAGTCCCTTTCCCCGTACTTAGGGTGCGAAATTCCAAATATTATTTTATTTATTTGAATCTGAATGCTGCGCAGCAAACTGAAACAAAAACATCAGCGAGCCTTGTGCACAGCTAAAAAAATATATATAATAAAAAGATTTTATATTGGCAAGAAGAAAAAGAATAGCAAAAAAGGAAAAATTGTTATGGTTGCAGATTGATCGAAAAATTTGATTTTAATAAAAAAAAACTTTAGATTAGCTAAATATGAGTGAAAAATCTATTACAAAATGTATTTCATTTGACAATTTAATAGTTTTTATTTGAGTTTTATGGGTATTTTAATTTCAGCTTCCTGAGGATACCTTTCTACCTTCCTCTTATTAATTTAATAAAATATCTTACCGCCCTAGTACAACTTTTTCAGGCTTTTCACCCAGTTCTCCCACGCGTGACCCACTTGACTCTGTCAGCCAATTGAAATCAAACATTAACTTGAGTCACACCCCCAAGAACCCAATGTACCATCAACTCCCAGGAGACTCTTAGAAACAATAACAGAAAAATATATAAAATAAAATAAAATAAAATAGAATCAAGTAAAAAACACAGTCTGCTGATGATCATGATTATGCGTAAAGCAGCAGCAGGACATAAATGTAAACATCACGTCGACATGGCACAGTCACAGTCCCAGTCATAATCGAAAATGCAGAAAAGCCCCGGTGAAGACCAGTTTTCAAAATATGACGAAGAAGAAGGGAGGAATAATAATATTCCAGGGGGGAGAGGGGAACGGGGGTAGAGGAAAGCGTAGCTGATTTTGTTGTATTATAAACACAAATAAATAAAGGACGACGGCTGTGGCAGGATCTCTGTGAAGCAAACGAGGCAGAAACTTTGTCCTTCATTCCTCCTCATCATCCTGCGGCCGCTCAACAATGGCTGCGATGACAGCCCAACCTAAATGCCGGGGCCTTTGGCAACTAAAGGGTGCTCCCGGATATCCAGGACATGCACACATACACACACATGCAGCACGAAACAGGACGCGTAATTAACGAATGGCATTCTCCATTTCATTTCGGGTGATTTTGATTTCCACAAGGGTGCTGCTGCTGCTGCTGCAACCACCTTTTGCACCCAGAGAGCAGCCCGCCACAGTTGCCATTGTGTTCATCCATATGTTAAGACGTGCTAAATATGGGAGTGTCCTTGTCATTTATATGTCGCAAGGCCGCTACGCGTTCCGCAGTTACCATTAAATGCACAGCGAAAAAATATGATATGAAAGAGCTTATTAAGGACTTTCATTTGTTTTTCGAAATGTAGTTAAATATACGAAATTTTTATAAGCTAATTATTCCATAAATATAAAAAGCTTTATTATTGCGAAAAATTTCTTTAAAAATACCCAACAAGGATAAGAATTTAGTAGAAATAAGAAACTACATCAATTCTGCATTATAATGCTCGTAGAGATTTTTATAAAAGAAGACTTTTAGAAGTATTTTTTCCACTGCAACCTCTATCTCCTCCAACCCAACTCGCATCCTTGTCATGAGAACAAAAATGGCCATAAATGAAATTAATACATTACGCATTGCAATCCTCCTCCTTTTCAGCTTGTTCACACATTGTCCAGGACTCATGAATATTTAAACGCATTTGATTTATGGAATACTCCTCGCTATTTAAAAATTATGTTCTTCCTTTTTTCTTTTTTTGTGAAACAAATTTCATATCTATCTGTTGAAGCGCCGCTGGCAAAAAAAAAAATAAACAATAAAACATTTTAGGCGTTGCCCAAGCGAAACTGAAACCATTTTGGCTTCCTAAAACTGGAACACGCGCGCAAAAAAAGATATATATTTATATATGTGTCGATGATTTTTTTGTAGTGCCGCGTTGCCGTGTTCATTGGCCACAAAAGACTCAGGGATTCAAGATTAAGATTCAGACTCAGATTCAGATTCAGCCAGGTATCCAATTGCCACTCGCAATTCAGCGTTTCGACATGGTTAGTCAACAGCAAAAACAGGCAAGGACAGTGGAAAGAATCCATGAGGATATTTATTCAAAATTCAGATTTTAAATTTAAGAGAAATAATATGATAATATGTACATTTAAGAGTTCTAAAAAGCATAAATAAATACGACAAATGTTCAAGTGCTATTAAAGCTATAAGTTCACCTATCAAAACATTATTTTTAAGAAAGAAAACTAACCTTGTTTCGTTGTTTATATTTTTCCTTACATTTTTCCTTTTATATTTAATAATAAGTTTAAATATTTTATTCATTATTCTCCCGTAAACCCACTGTACCCCGGCTTTAAGTTCTCTTTTCGCTTGTTCGACACAAAAGCCCACAAGCAGCCAAGTTGAGCGGAACACACAAATTTAGTATCAAATTACGAAAATATTTTGCTAACAACAATTAGTTAACTCTCTCGTTAATTAACACGTCTGTGGCGCAAGGGGCAGCCAACAGCTTGGAATCTGTGTTGACAGCTCCGAGACAAGGCAAGAGCCGAAGGAATACACATATATGTATCTTGTATCTTGAAGATCTCTCTCGTTCTGTATCTCGCTGAGAGTCTTTGTATTTGCATTCGAATGCTACAGGCGAGGCCCCTTAAATGTTTGGTTTTGCGCGGCCAACAAACAGTTGAATGTCTTGAAACTATTTAATTAAATCAATAGGGTCAAGTGGTAAATATTTTGACCCGCGTCTGATTAGTGAAGAAAGGCCCCCGGGGGCCAGACAAAAGATCAGATGGAAGCTGGAAGCTGGAAGCTGCAAGACCCAAGACCCGCATGCTCTATGGAGCATCTGAAACGATCTGATCTGATCTGGAGCTTCAGCAAAGAGATGTCCGATGATCTTTGCCAGAGAAAAAAATAACGCCATAAATACTTCATTTTTATAATATTTAAAATCCGTTTTAAGCATTTGAATTTATATAAAAAAGGTAGCTAATATTTCTAAGATCTTTAAATTATCTCAAAATATATAAAACTAATAAAATGTAAACTTTATCCTGCCTTTAAAAATTTTTCCCTGTGTACTCTGCCGGCTGCCGTGCCACAAATTCATTCGCTTAATTGAATGAATGGCGTTTTAAACGGGAAATTAAGCGCATGACTTGGACTGACTCGAGATGACTCAAAAGTACCTCCAGTTCTCTTTACCGCTCTCCAGGAGTTCGTATATTCCTCCGATTCGGGTTCAATTGTCAATTAAACGGAAGCAGCGGTTTTTCTCAACTTTGACTCGACGGTTTTCTTGGGAAAACGCTCTCTTCCGAGTCGATGCCGAGTCCCGTTCCCGCTGATGTGAGCCACTTGTGTGGCACATTTGCCCAACAGCTAACAAGGCACTTGACAAGGTCGACTGCGGCGATGGAATGGAACGGAAAGCGGAAGGAGGGGTTGAAGAAAGGGGAGGGAGGTGAAAAAAAAGGGGAGGGAGTCACCCCCAACCAGAGGAGGGCAGAGTTCAGCTGCCGTAACCAAAAAAGGCATAAGGAGTTATGTTTTTGAACAAGTTTTAAAATGCGAATAGAAAGTACTGAGTAAAAAATTTATAATTATTTCTTAATAGGTTCTTGGGGGAAAAAAATTAAGGGTTAAGTATCTGTAGATTTATAAAAGGTTAGAAAAATATTATTATTTATTTTTATATTAGAGACTCTGATAAAGGAACAATAATATTTCGGCAAACGAAGCAACATAAAAGATTTGAAATTACACAAAATGAATGATTCAATAAATAAACTCAGCTAAGAGTTTATTTTTATAAAATAGCTTTAGAAAACTACACCATGCTTAGCATATTTCAACGCTCAAAAAATTTTAAACAAATTTATGTTGTTTAGCATTTTATGCTCTTACTTTCAGTACCATCATCCCCGCTTAACCCCAAGGGTACCTTCTAATGGGCACCAAAAATAAAGTCAACAAGGCAACGACGCCGTGCCGCTCGACCTGGCTGAGAAAATCGAACGCGGGCAAATGGCAGTCGGCGGGACGGGCGGCGTCTGCATTTGCGGACACTTAACTTCAATTGAAATCAGTCAATTGGAATCAATGAGTCCATTTCGTCTGTTTCCCAACACCGTAAAACGCAGCCAGGCCCGAGAAAGGTAGTTGAAACAAATGATTCTGTTTCACACACACAGGACACACAAAGGAGATATGGCGGTAATCCAAATCGGAAGCCAAGCATCGAGTTCATGCGCCTTTTTAAGTGCTCAAGTGTTTTGAGTTTGTTGAGTTTTTCAAAGCTTTCCCAGGAAATTACGAAAAGGATATTCTGGATATTGCGGGCCAGCTGCAAGTGCCTCCCATTCCAAAAGTCATTCTGCCTTTGCTTGCACAACCGCAATTGTTTTGCCTATGAAAATATTATCCTTACGGTTTTTTGTCCGCCTCGTATTACCCCACAAAGGACGTCTCGTGTCCAGCTGCCGAATGGCAGAAACAATGCCCACGATTAGTAATGCGAATCTCCTCGAAGTGTAGGCTTACTTTCACATCTAATCCCTTGACCTCTTCGGCTGCAGATGTCCCAGATAAATGTTGGAAAACATTGGGCAATTCTTTGGTAAAAAAGGATACAAGGATAGCAGCTAGTTGCAATCTTTCAACCATAATAATCCAGCGGAGGAGTGAAAGAGATATTTTGCAAGGAGAAAGAAAGGTTTGCGGTTGCAAAAAGTAGATTGTATCAAACGATCCAATTGTTGTCTAATATTTTCAGGCTTCAATAGAAAAGTAGCTAATCATCTGTGTCTTCAAGTGTGGGTTAAGGGGGATAAAAAAAGGGTAGAGAGGGTATTATGCGATTTCATATTTTTTATTAATCCACTAGAGAGTGACACTCAGGGTCTAATTGAACTTTTAGGGGTTAAACCCAAGTTAAAATAATATTTTCAAGGAGTTGACTAAATAAAAAATAGGGTAGTAAGGGATTAACTAAGTATAAATAAATATTTATTAAAGAATATTATCCAAATAAATAATATTAAAATACAAATATAATCAAATAAAACTCCTTTCAAATCTCCTGTTTTTTGCACTTATTAATTACTAACCGCTTTTGCTATGGTGGCTAGCAATAAATAAAAAATAATAATAAATAAATAACTGCATCACATGAGGGAGCACGCATGCCATTCCAATTTACAAAAACACCTAAACACGATTAAAGCCAGACGGACGGGGGCTTAAACATCAAGTCACGCCCTCAAAAGCGACCACACCTCCCAGAAAAAAATACAACAAAAAACTCAGCTCAACGTCATGGCGCAAAAGGAGAAAAAACAAAAAGAATTCCAAGATAAAACCACATAAAAAGCGGCAGCCGCCGAAAGTCATGAATTACAATGCTTAAAATCGCTCATTAGGAACTAAAATTTGTAAACTTGAGGCGATAAAGATCGCCTTTTCGAAAGCATATATATGTATATACATATATATTCACAGTCAGGGAACAATGGTTATGGTAAAAATAAAGAGGCGGCGTGTGGAAATAATTTGGTTACAATTAAGTAACAAAAGAATTTGTTTGGCAACTCTTGTGCGCTTTTTGGCCAACAACGTATGTATGTATGCCTTTTGCCCCATTATGGCTACCACCTTGCCTCTGGCGGCATTACAAAGTACTCTATACTCCCCCTTCTATACATACATACATATAGCCATTTCCAATCCCCATTGTCCAATTGTTCCCGCTCAGCTTCAGCTTTAACTTCAGCTGTCCCGCTCCAGATTAAGCTGCGACTATAATTAGGAGCGGAACGGGTCCGAGCGAAGGAGTGGAAATCGAGGATGGAGCGGGGGAAACGCTGGGCAACTGTTTACCATAACAATGCAGGGAAAACACCTTTAGATGCACTGGGAAAAAATTATGGGAAAATGTATAGGGTATAATAAATATGTTCAAAATAAAAAGGGGATCGAATAATAAGGATTCTATGTTGAAATCTTATATTTACTAAGTGAGTTTTCACGAAAGAAATATCATATACAGTATTATTATGACTTTTCAATACTAAAAATATTTTAAAATGTTATTATTTTTTAGAGTTTTAATTATTTTTTTTGACTAAACCCGTTTGTTAACTTCCATCTTCTCTTTCCTTAACTTAAACTACTTCAAAACCTCATTGGTATATTTTATGAAATAAAGTCAGTGAAATGTAGTTTTTTATATATAATATAAAATAAAAATACAGCTTACTAATATTAAAAAAAAAAAAACATTATACATTCTAAAACACATTTCTTTCCGTGTTCCTGCAAAAAAGAAAAACTTTTGTCGCTGGCCTGGTCAGGTGTTAATGTCTGTGTTTATGACCCAAAGTGAATAGAGCCGACTTCTCTATACATATAACCTCATATATGAGGTGTGCAATTATCGTCATTAGTCCCTCCCTCCAGCTGAAAACTCCAGCTCTTTCTCTCTGCCCCCTGAGCCACCATTGTTCTTCTGTGACGTTTGCCGCTTTAGTTGCGGCTTGTTGTGTATCGATGTTGCACGCTATAATTTCGGAAAATAATAAAATGATTTCTTCATGCCAGTCACAGTTGCACATCATAATCATCGTCGCCGTCATCTGAGGAACCCCTGCCCCCACTGTCATTATGCTGATGATGATCATCGTCGGTCTCGCCTCATCCAATTATTACAGTTTAGCCATGCCACAAGTCAAACAAAAGATCCCAGGCATGTCAGAGTCCCGCGTCAGCGAGTCGCAACTGCTCTTGGATATTCATCCTTTCGGTGCCTTCTTTTCTCATTTCGAAAAGGCTACCCAACATTTTTGGGGTTGAGTGGGTAGCTCAAGGACCTGGAGGTGTTAATGAGTGGGTTTGGGTCAGGGAAACGCTTCAGGGGTCTTGAGAGGGGACAAGGATTAGGGGAACTTTAGCTTTAGAAATGTAAATAACATATAAAATGTAAAAGGAATATTTCTTACATTCTTTCTAATTGTTAACAATATTTTCTGCACATTCTCTTTAGCCATTCAACTCGTTTTTTTTTTTTTTAACCAGAAAACTTGATTATTACAACCATTTTTCATTGCAACATCATCTCTATATGAACTCCAAGTCCACGTCGTCTAATGAGCCAATCAAACGTAGTTCTCACTCTGCCACAGAGATGACACCACAGAAAGTATTACAAAACCCACGACATAACTGGCGCCACATTCAATCTAAATCAGAGTTTAGAGCAATATATTCTCGCCCACCAAGAGTTTCTTGAACCTAAGACCCCACAATATAGTACTATAACCCGCGAGATCTTTACAAGTTAATTGAGTAAATGCCTCTGTGTGACATCATGCGAGAGCCGTCGTCCGTAGGATAATTCCCTCGTCGCGCAAGGCGAATAAATTGATGGAAATGGCAAAGAAATCTTCGTATTCGTCTGGAGCTCAGAAAAAGAGAGATTTACGTGGAAAAGAGACACAAACAAATAAATTTACTTTGATTGAATAATGGCCGCATAATTGGCAACTTGAATGGAATTGAGTATGGCAGGCGGAACGCAATTGAAAACTGTAACAACAAATGCAGTTTTTTTCGGAGAGGGAATACGAGAGGAGGTATTAACTAAGTGAATTGGATAATCTCATTCTCATTCCCAGTCTGGATCTAAGATACTATTTCTTTTTTCGCCTCAATTGAAATGTGCAACTGAGAAATGTCAGCTGGCAATTGTCAGCTAGATGGATGCGAATATCGCGTATACGCCCCGTGAGGTGCAGTTGCACAATCTTTGCAGTTTGTTAACCTTTGAGCGGCACTAACCAATGAATCACCTGGCCTGGGGAGTGAGCAAGTGCATCGCGGACAGAAGATCGAGCTGCAGTCAAGGTGCGCCCGACTAAGAGGAATGAGGGCTTAGGCTAAAGAGTCTGTAGAAAAGTAATTCTGTCTTAATTTTATTAGTAAACTAGACACTCTGCGGCTGCCTGGCGCCATAGCCATGAAACAATAAAAAAAATACTATTAGCTATTAGCGAAAATTTTAAAATATAAAAAAAAACCTTGATTAAATTTGTACATGTAACAATAACATCGAAGTATGATTTGTTGTTTTAAAATAAAATATGAAGTAGTACCATTTTATTCTTTAAAAAAAATCATTATAAAAGCAATTCTGATTTTTTTTATAGTTAAGAAGATGCTTTTAGTGATTTAAATGTTTCATTTCATTTAATTCATCTGTAAGCTCATTTTTTTGTATTCCTCTAAGAACTTTGTAAAAAATGTATATTATAAAGACTTATATTTCAATATTAAATATATATATTATTTTTCAGAAATTTTTCTATACGTTTATATACATTTTTAAGCGCATACTCAGCTATAAAACAATTTCCTCACGTTCATTTCTCTCGATTTTGTTTTAGTTTTTGGCGGCATGCGAGGGACATGCGCTAAAAATTTGATTTGATTTGACACTTGGCAGTGGCTTTTGGCGCTGGCTTTACAACACTCGAATAGCTACATATATGTATATATATATATTTATTTGAGTGTGTGTCCAGTTATTAAGGACTTCCTGTTTGTCGTCGACAAGTTTGTCGCGACAACAGATTCATTTAGCGGCCGCTGCAGTTCAATTTAACGCCCGCCGGACGCATTCTCGCCAGCTCCCCCGCAGATGTCATTAATTTTCGCCTTTTCTGTATATTTTTTTTCTCAATTTTTATTTCAATAGAATTTTAATTGGTTTTTTATGTTTTCATCGGTCCATCGTTTCGGTGTCTAAATATACAATAATAATAATATAAATAAAATAGTGCTTAGAGTATCGCTTTAATCGTAATAAATACACACATTTATATTGTGGCTATGTGACAACAAGTTAGCAAATTCACGAAAAACCTTTGCAAAGAAATTTACTCAAGCTGGTTTCTCAGTGGATATAGAATATAGATTTTTTTTTATAACATTCTCAAGGTGTGGTAGATCAGTGTGATTTATGGTTTATCGCGCGAATGCTACACGACACACAATAATTAAGTAGCTGGGAAAGGTACAAATATGCTCTTGTTTATTATTTTTGCTTGATTTATGTTTGAATTTAACTGGTTTATATTATAGGATTTTTGTTAATAATATAATAGTTTTATGCAACAGATTTTTCTATTACTTAAGATTTTTTGTTTTGTAGTTTTCTGGGCTTATTAATGTTGAAAACTTTAAGCACAGATTCCAAAAACAGAAAAAAAGAGAATGCAGTTTAATTCAAGGCTGAGATATGAAATTATTAAATCAATAAAACATTTCCCAGATATATTGAAATTTAGTTTTGATTTGAACTTATAGATAGACATAAGTTCCTTAAAAATATAAACAAAAACTGTTTATTTCAATCTTCTTTTCATTATATTTTTATTTAAATAACTTTATAGTCAGTTTCTGGCATTTTCTTCAAAGTCCTCCTGAACTCTGCAAAGGTTTTCCACATTCGGTAAACCGAACCAGACTTTCCTTTCAATTTTTTCCGGCTAAACTCTTATTTTCATATACTTTTCTTTTATTTACAAGCGTCTAGCGCCTCAGTCGCGGCTATATCTATGTACAGTGAATACTTAGGGACTACAGTGGCTGCTCCTTCAGCTGTTCCGCGAGACCACGGTGACGGGCTTGATAAGTGGCTGTGGCGAGGGACCCGGCGAGTCTCCTCCGCCGCCGCCGCCTTGATGGTGAACCGGAGAGGTTTGCGACTGCTGCCCCAGGTGGCTCAGGTGACTCGGGTGGAGCGGGGACTGAGGTGAGACTGTGGCCGCCGCCGCTGCTGCCACCGAGAGCTGCCGCTGGTGAGCCGCCAGAGCGGCGGCTGCCGCATGTTGATGCAACAGCTGTTGGTACTGCAATCGCTGGTAGAGTTCGCTGCTCGAAGGAGGCGCCACAAAGGGTGGCGGCGGAGGTCCTGGCGGTGGTCCTGCCCCTTGAGGGTGAGGGGCTGGTGGCGGTGGCGGCAAGCCCGGATGGTGTCCGGGACCGCTCTTGGGCGCAAAGGGATTGTAGCGCTGATACATGCTGGCCAGCAAGCTGGGCGCCGTTGGGGGATAGGCCAAAAACTGGCCAAATTGGGGATAAGCTGCCAGTCCTGGGAACATTGGTCCTATCAGTGATCTCTTGAAAGCCGCCAGTCTGGACCTCGACGCAGCCGTAGTTCTCCTTCGCAACTTTCCAGTGGAGCCGCCAATGAAGACATCCTCTGCCGAGGGATCCAGCATCCAGTAGTTACCCTTCCCAGGATCATCGTAGTGCCGCGGCACCTTCACAAAGCACTTGTTGAGACTCAGGTTGTGCCTGATGGAGTTCTGCCAGCCCTGCTTGTTGTCCCTGTAGTACGGATGATTCGTCATGATGTACTCGTAGATCCCGTTGAGGGTCAGACGCTTCTCCTGGCTCTGCCGAATGGCCATCATGATTAGGGCATTGTAACTGTAGGGCGGCTTCTCATTGCCCTTTTTATCCTTGACGGGTTTGCCATCGCCGGACTTGCTCTCGGCATCGCCATCGGTGTCGCACTCGATGTCCTCTTCCACATCCTCCTCGTCCACTTCCTCGGCATCACTCTCGTTGGGATTGTTGGCCACGGGGGCCGGCGACATGCTGGTGACATCCAGATCCGACTCGGGATCACTCTCCGCCTCTGGATCCTCGCTGCCCCAGGGCGTGCTGGGATTATTGTTGTTGTTATTAAGGTTTGGTTTCTTCTCCTCCGACTCCCCATCGACATCGCCTTCCTCCTCGTCCTCGTCATGATGCTCCACGGTCTCCGGGAGTATGGCGTTGATGGAGAAGCTGGACTTGAGGTGAGGAGTCCTGGCCATCTTCATCAGATTGGTGAGATTCAAGCCAACGGAAGGCGGCTGCTGTAGCGGATGCGGATGATGGGGATGAGTGGCCGGGGGCAGGGGATGATGAGAAGGATGATGCTGCAGGTGATGCTGCTGCTGGAGGTGATGGGCACTGATCTCGCTGGACGGCAGACCCTCAACGATCTTCACCATGATGGGAGCGTTATCCTTCAGAGGCTTCTCATTGCCTTTAGTTTGTTTTAGGGAATTCTTTGTAGGGTTTTTTTTTTGAAAAGGCTTTCTGGCAGCTGTTTCAATAGCCTGTCTTTACTATTAATTTGGACTTTAATATTTATTAAATTTTTTTTTTGCAGACCTTTTATCCGTTTTTACAAAGTTTTATTTAGAAAATCTCTTCAAAATCTTTATAGCAATCATTATTCCTTTTCCAATTTCACTTATTCCTATTCGAATTGGCTATTTTCGTTGAGTTTCAGACGGTTCTCTGACGTTCAGTTTTACCGACGCTCAACACGGCCCACAAAATACACGATTTCGCTGTCGAGTCTCTCGTGTGTGTGATCTCACGTCCGTTGCTCAGGGGCTTTCAGTGTAGACTAAAGACGGAAAGACTAAAGAGGCGAGAGTTCCCAGTAAAATTTCCAATCGCATGAGCAGGCCCGGTTTTCTTTCTTTATTTTTTTTTTTTTTTTTTGTTCAGTAATTCCAGAGGTGTTATTCGGGGGTGGTTCTCGACCGGATCGACCAATGAGCGTTGTGGAACGAATGGTTCATGCTTCGCTCGATGCTCATTCCCTTCTCTCTCTCTATTGAGGTCTCGTTACGCGACTCTGATTTATTTTTCCACATTCGTTACTAATTGCCACCGACGCCGACGCAAGCACACACACATATAAATAAAGGATATTCATATATATATATATATGTATGTGTTTGCATGTGGTACATCCTATTCCATGTGTCCTGTGCCTTGTTGTGAGTGGGTCACCCTTTTCCGCATTGTGGGTTGCATTTTGATACGCTGCTCCCTCTGGCTTTGCTCTTTTATGTCGGCAGCTGTTCTCAACACACACTCACACACACACATACACAATCGCAGTTGCCATTATTAATTGTATCTTGTATCTTTATTGTTGTTGTTTTTATCGTCGTTTGCCCCCGTTAATTTTTCGGCGAGTTTGCAAACTTATGGAACTCGTGGAAGGTACGAGAAAAGGGGGTTGCAAGGATATGGTTATGGTCATAGATTTCAGTGTCCAGATTGTGAGTATTTTTATTCCCAATAGAAAAAAAAGAACCATTAAGATCATTCGTTACAATCAACGCAGCTTTAGAGATTTTACAGGATTTATAGAGACACTTTTGAGGAACGGTTTCTAATCACTTCGGTTATAGGTTTATAGCTCTTTCAACAGCTGTACGAAAATTATGCAGATTTTTATGGACTCGGTTTTCTGGTTTAAAAAAACTAATTAGGTATTTATTAAAACTTGTAATAAATACAAATAAAAAATTACCCCGATTAAGTCTCTCTTCTAAAACTTTCTATATATGAAGGTCTGTACGAAGCTGTTATTATGGAGTAAACATTTATTTGAATTTTGGTTGAAATAAAAAAAGTACATAGAATATATTGAATATTAAAATCTCTATTTTAAAATCTTTAAATATATTGTTGTGACATTTATGATACTCTAAAACTTGTTTAGAACAAAAATTAGTTGTCTTGAGTTTCACAAAAATAGTACAGTAATGAAAATAATATTTTAAGTCGGAAGCTATGAAATTAATTTTAAAAAATTAATTCCTTAATTTCTTCTAGACTTTAATAAACCTGAAAAACAATTACTAAATAATGTTCTTTCTTTTCTAATAATTATATCTAAAGCTTTACCATTTCCATTTATAAAATTATAAGTACTACAAATTATAAGGAACTCAATTTCTGCAAATATAAAATCAGACCAATTCATAGCCCTCTCTGGAAAACAATTCTTGCCAAAACTTATAACAGCCAATGCAATTTTCCTCAAAGACAAAACTTTTCCGAGCCATCTGACTATTAACTGTAATTTGTTGCAATCACAATTTTCCAAGCAAACAGAATTCTCGAGAACAACTGCAAAAGTGGAATAAAAGCAGCTGCTGGCATTCGCAGGGGCCACAAACCCAACACACACAACACACAACACATGCCACATGGCGCAACAATAACCCAGCGACTATATAGCAACCAGAGCCACTCCCCCCAACCGAACCAGAATCGAAATCGAAATCATTATTGCTGTAATCATAATAATTGTTTTCACCAAATTGGGGGCGTGCTCATGTCGGCCGTACGATTGGAGAATATATCTCTATAGGCCAGAGGTGTGTGGAGAGGGGTTAAACGTGTTTTACCTGAACGAAACCCATAGATATAAAAAAGAAACCCGAAGAGCCAAGACCGAACGAAGACGACGCCATGTTTGAGGTCTGCGGTGTTTGTATCTGCGTCTGTATCTGCATTTGTATCTGTATCCGAATCAAGTTTCTGGGGTCTTCGTGGGTCTCCACACGATTGGGTGGACGCCCCCAAGTGGAGACATACGCTCTGCTCTGGTTCTCTTGGGGAAAATTCTCTCTGTGTTGCCCCCAATATAAAATGGCGCCTAACGTAAATAATTATACTTTCAGCCCCCTTGTTTGTTCAGTTTTTCAATTAAATTATTTATCATTTGTTGGATAATTGTTTTGGGTTGCTTTGCATATGAGAAAAAACGTTGATGGGCGTTTGGAAAAATACTGGAGCTAAATGGATGGTCAACCCGGACAGTAATAATAGGGAAGGGTAATTACAGGGGTCTCTTCTATAAAATTACATATTTGCTCTAAAAACATAATGAAGATGTTCAGGAGGACACTTTTCAAATAATTTATTGATTATGTTATTATTATAAGGATATGCTAGAGGTTCCCTAAGAAATTATTAAGCAGATTGAGGTTTATATTTAAAAAAATGAGGTGATAATAATGGGGTATTAAATTTAAAAATATATATTTTCGAAAGGATTATTAATAAAATGACATTTAGGGACCTTTAACAAAGCTTCGCTTTTTTCAGCTAAGAAATAGTCCTTTTTTTTGGGAGACGTATGTATATGAACTATGCCTAGCAATAGTACATTCATTCAAACCATCCATCATCCAACTCCAAGTTGATTAAATAAATAAATAAATACAAAATTTTGTTTACACCATTTCGATTCATCTTTCCGCTGAAAATTTTCAGAAGCCAAATAGGGTAAATCCTTTTCGAAAATACTGTCGAGTAAACTCAAAACAAACACAGGCGGAAACTACAGATCGTAATTACCCGGGGACACAAACAGAAACCAGAAAAAGCGACAGAAAAAACCAACTTGTCATTGATCAAAAAGCCGAAAAAGGACATAGATATTTCTGCGCTACCGAAAAGGGATTACAAATGCCGAAATGTCGGGGGATTTATTGGGATTTATTATTCCCTTTCCCAAAAAGGAGGCGAGAGTACTTTACTAATCAGCCAGATCTATGGCAGGCATTTAGTTTTGTTCCGAACGCGAACGTATTTGATAAATCCGCGATGGCAGCCTAACCCTTTAAGGACATACTCCGACTCTCTCCGAGCTCAACCCGTTCGCTCGATGGGCTGTAAAGTTGCCACGCCCGCGCAAGTCCTTCCGGGTATACACATATATACATATATATGGCTTATTTTGATACGACTCAATGGCAGTTTAACCGCAGGATTAGCTTGTTTGTCCAACGGATCAGCGCGGGCCATGCAAACAAGGGACAGCTACCTGCGGCAAGTCGCGGACTCGAAGGGGTTAAGGCGTCCAAGGATCGCTGCTTGTCGCTTCCGCTGTTTATATGGTCTGTTTACAGTCACTGTCCGGCAGTGGAAATCCTCCTGCGGCCATGTCCTGCGAGTACCTACGTCCAGCCCACATCCCTTCGGCCAGCTACCGTTTCGAAAGAGTTAAGCAAGGATTATAGATAGGAGAGCGAAGGACTTAGCTTAGCGCGCATTAATCTCGTTTCGTGGACTTCAAGCTGCGTCCTGCGTCCTTGTCTCTGTCTCGGTTTCTTCACAATTTCCTCGATATCCTTGCCATCCGCCCTTAATCGCCGTCGCTTAGCCACGCAAATATTTTCAATTTGGGATTTGTCTCGATTAAAGGCCAACAGGGTTAACCCTTTGCTTAGCTCAAGTACTCGACATCTGATTTGGCTTTAAGAGTGTTAACCAAGTTGAAAAGATTCAGGGAAAGTTAAATATTAAGTATATAAGGAAATGTAAGAGAAATTAAACATTTTTAAGATTTGTCAAAAAAAAACTCATAAAAAGTAAAAGTAGTGTTATCAATATCCAGATAGCCTACAAAAAAATAAATTTTCTGAGCCCCAACAGCTCCGTAAATAAAATACAGATTTTAAAAACACAATTTTCCAAATATAAAAGAGGCTTTTCCTCTCGAGTTTCCTCGCTCTGTCCCGTTTTCCAGGGGGGATTTTCGAAAAGGGGACACAGGAAAACTAACAAATTGGCCAAATTTGTTTGAAATCACGTTCCTTTTGGACAGTTCCTGATTTCGGACACACTTGTTACTCTTGTTGCTGTTGCTGTTATCCTCCGCTTCGTTTTGCAAATAAACAGCCAAATGAGTGTCCTAGAGGTTGCCTTAAGTACGGCGAAGGGTGAAATCAAGGGGATGGGGGAAAGTTACCCCTGGACCAGGGTCTCTTTGTGTCCACCATGCTGCGCGAGCATATGGTGGTTAGGCGAAAAATACAGCGGGGTGATGAGCCGGAAACCAGGATTTAGAACGAGGATACTTTCAGCTTCGATGGTTGCCAAGTACGCTATAGAAAGGGAATATTATTTGTAAGGGTATTTGCAAGGGAATATCACTGGAGAGATCAGCTAAGATGGAGAGTGAGAAAATGACAAAGGGGAAAATTTGAGAAAAAAGGAGATCGTTTGAAAAAAAATCTATAATTTTGCATATAATTAAAAATCGAATTTGACGATCTTTAATATTTGTAAATAATAGTTTTAGAGATCTAATCAAAAATTTTCTAATTTGATTCCAAAAACTGAGATCTCAAAATCTCTTAAAAGCATTTATTATAAATTTCTGTAAATTAAAGTCAGAAACTCTTATATAAAGCATTAATATCACCCTGAAACTTAATTATTTTTTATAATAAGTATATAAAATAATGTATAAACCACTTCTTCACAAAAATTTCGGAAACTAATAAACTATATTATTTAAGAGTTCTTTTTTCTCTCATAAAATGAATGCTAAGTAGATTTTCAGTTAATAAAAATTGTTAATTATATATTCATTAACTCTTTTTTTCTTTTTCAATAACATCAGAATCCAGTTAACCCTTTTCATCTCCCAGTCACAGTCACAGCCTCGAAGCGCATCAAATCAGTCGAGGAAACCCTTAAAAAGCTCTCTTTGGTCTCATACTCCCCCTTTTCAATGGCCAACACTTGATAATTGTTGACAATGTGTTATAAACTGATTTACACGCATTTAACGAAACGAAAAAAACAACAACAAATACTGCCAAAACTCACGCAGCGCCAGCAACACCAGCAAGCAACAAATAATATTAACACAACCCACAACCCGCCGACGAAGTCGACTCGCAATGCGACACTCGTCAGCGACATCGTTAAGGGCAACAGCAGCAATACACCGAAAAAACAAGATTAATTATTGATTGAAAATATAAAATATTAATTTAAAAAAATTCTTAAGAATTTAAATTGTATTATTTATACAGAATGAAATTATTTTTTAACTAAAGGAAAAATAAAATCAAATAAATATGTAATAGATTCATCTTTTAAGTGAAAAAATATGATGTTTTGTTACCCTGAATTGTTTAAAAATAAAAATAATTAAAACATAATAATAAACATTTAAACAAGCAAATAATATTTTTAAAATTTGGATGTCTCAGTGCAACATCGGGGGCAGCAGTAGCAACCGCTTAGATGTCATCGTTAGCGCTGGCGGAACGGTCAGTGGGCGGGGATGGCACTGGGAGTTGGAATATGGAAGGGGAGAGTGAGTGGGTGAGAGGGGGTAATGTCGCGTGTGCCACGCGAGGGTGGCACACACACTCCCGTCCGTCGTCCCATCTGTAGGAAGGGGACCCCGATCTGTGATGTGGCTTGGTGCTGCGTGGTGGCTGCCCTGTGATGTGTGTTAATGAACTGCGTAACAATTAACGGCAGCAGCGACAACAATTGTCAACAAGCGACCGCAGATCGAATTCAGAAAAATGTTATTAAATAACCGAAGTTGCCAATACCCTAACAAAATATAATATTAATCTCAAGATAAGATTTTGAGGAGAATAAAAATATTAATAAAATAAATAAAGAAATAAGAAGATGTTGGATCTCATTTCTTTTGACTTTAGAAATACTTTTCCCTAAAATAAAATTGTATATTATTCTTTCGATTAATTCATAAATAATTTATTAATTATTTAAGTAAAAGATATAATTTAACTACCGCCCGATTAATATCATAGGCAATCCAATGCATTTGAAACAGATAATCTCCTTTGGGAAAAGTCAAAATATGGGTGAAATGATTGTTCAGATAATCGGCAGTAAGCTGATTCACATAAAGGTCGTGCTGAAAAATTATTTTTATTATTTATAAATCAGTTACGGTTGCCATAAGCTTACTTACATCATAGGGGCAGGTGTGATTTAGGTTGGAAACACTATATGCAAAATCATAGATGAGCCTAGCAGCGGGTTGGGTTTTTATATTTTTAAGGAATTTACAAGCATCAACTGTGACATTGTAAAGATAAGGTTTGTAGCCATTGGAACGCTTATAGAGAGCGGCATTTATCTATTAGTATAAGACCTATTAATCATTGAAATAGTATTAATTGTCAAACATACCCTAACTTTACTAACAGGTTTCTTGAAGAGCAACACCTTGGCGGTTATATATTTAAAAGTTTTATTCACTTTTTCCAAACGACAATACTCAAAATCGGCAAAATTCTTATCCACAGATTCACAAGTGACATTTGTAAACTCAAGTAGACTCTCAACCTGTAAAGTTGACACACTAATGAAGGATTTTTTAACAATTTTAAAGAAGATACAACCTCTGCAAGCAAATATCCAATAGCGAAGAAGATAAAGATATATCTGTGCATTTTAAGGCCACTGTGGTTCTGCGATGACTGATTTCTAGAGAGAAAAACTTTTTACTGCTGCTTCAAATTTAGCAATTATTTGGGGTAAATTATTTGCTTGCAATAATTATTCCAATAATTTCATACTTTCATATCGGAAATCATAATAAAGCATTTAAGCTAATTATTCCCATTAAATATTTAGCTACTATCTTATTTTTGTTAACAATAAAATAAACAAAACAATTGTTATAGCCTCTGATATCCTATAGAATATACCTCCATGTCAGGGTATTAAAGGTCACAGTCTCGAATCCAAAAACTTGCGGGTACTTTTGCGGATTTATTGCTTACACAAGATCGGTCAGAGTTATATAGTTCCCCGATTATGCTGGTGCTTCCTCGCAGTTCATCGGTCAGTTCTGGGTAACTCTATATAGAGTTCTGACTGCGTTCTTTTGATCTAAATCAATTTAATTGAGGTCCGAGTGCTGGCCCCTTGGCCTGGCTTAATTTGTAGATTGTGTGTGCCGGAGTGTGTCTGTGTATCAGTGTGAAATCTGAGGCTAAATTCTATCATCTAGAATCGTTGGAGAAGTCAGGGTTAGGAAGCAATTAGCTGGTTGCAGAGTTGGGATATAAAACGTTGGAGTCTTTATGGAAGGGAGCTCACAGTAGAAATGATTAAAATATCAAAAAGTAGCTCAAGTTTACTGAAGCCTAAAATTTTATGCTGACTTTATTTATATAAATTTGAATTCAAAGAAACTTCTGAAGAAGGTGGCCTACTTTTGACAGTTCCATGAAATTTTAAGGCAATTAAGGAACGCGATCTAACTTAAAATGGTTTAAATATTATGCTTTCTGTCAAACTGAAACCTATTTTCTTTTTATGAGCATTCAATTTGGCTTTCATTTATAAATAAAATCCTTTCCAGCTTATCTTAAATATTCTCCTTTAAATATTTCCTCCTTAAACCCCAACTCAACCTTTAAAATGACCCTCAACTTCCGCTAAAAACATCTGCAAACGCCCTGCAAAACTTTAATTGAAAAGTTCAGAGATGCCAACCTATCATGCAAGCTGTCTTCTTCCTCAGATATCTCGGCATCATCAACCAGATGAAGGAAGAAAACCATACAGAGCTGAGTTAACCCCCGAGGCCGGAATGAACCCACTTCCGTTCGATCCAAGAAAAATCCCCCTTCACCCTCACTCCTCGAGGCAGAGATGTGTTAACTGGACGGGGTCGAGTGTTCAAGTGCAACTCGTAATTACTCATTCATAATTTTCCCCCAGCCTTAATTGTGAGCGTATTCCTCCGACAATTGAAGCAAACTATAGTATAGTATAAGCCCATTCATACATTTATTTATTGGTTCCAGCTCGAGCGTAAATTAACTTAATTGAAATTCGGGTCAACAGAGAGGCCAAGATAATGGAAGAAACTAATTAAGGAACAGAGTGTTCCTACTGCCCACATCTACGTAGATGGTTTATTGTTACTTTGCGCATTTGTCGCTTAAATATTTTCAAATATTTTCCCTATTTGCTGACATTATTTGATTATTTGGTGAGTGTGGAGTGGCGACCCATGGGTTACCAATTATTTTATTAATAAATATTTGAATGCGCGCCACGGCCCTCATCGGCCGCGCAGAGCCACACAGGCCAGGCCACATCAGTTTCAATTAAAAACACATTTTGTGGTCACTGGTCACTGTGGGTTCTCTCTCTCTCTCTCTCTATAAGCCTCGATTCTGGGTTCCACATTTTATGCCTAGGTGACACACCCAACCGGCACTTGAGGGTCTTCCCAAGCAGCCCATGTGGGCACATTGACGAAGGCGAGGCGGAGGCGAAGGAGTCTTGTGGTGGCCACCAAACTGGATTTATAAAACCATCGATCGATATAGCTGCCAATAATTTATCTTGAGAACCATACTAGCTGCTAGGGTAAGCCACTTAGTGTCATCTAACTGGGTTTGTTTAAGGTGAGATTCTCAGCAGGCTGAGTTGTTAGTAAGTGGGAATGATGCCATAGAGTTATGGAGGGCTTTAATGAAAGATATTTTATATATTTGCTGAGATAGTTCCTCAAGGTGTTCGACATTTATAAACCAACCCCGAAACATAATCCATTTTACAGCGAAAAGTAAAAAGAACACCTTTGCCAACCACTTAGACACCTCTTTCATAGAGACACCTCTTTTGCCACAATGAGAAGTTTTCAAAACCTCAACAACTTACCCAAACTCATACCCCAACTATATAATATCTTCTCTGTTCACGAGACGAAAAATATATAATAAAGAGAACTACTATATACATATATCCCTAAGCCTTTGCACAAAACAAAACCAAACCAAGCTAGAGCGGCAGCTAACCGATTATATGTATAAAATATTTATGAAAGCCGATGGGTTTGAACCATTAGAGAGGCCAAAGAGCACCCAGGAGCAAACCTAAATTGCACAGAAAGTGTAACAAGCGGCACACGCACAGGCCCAGGAGGAGATCGCCCAAGACCGTAGGGACTCTATGCGGACTCCCTAAGATGCTACTGCATCTGCCTGAGCCACACATACACAATATAGCGTCCGATCCCATCCTGGTAGGTTGCTCTTTCGACAGTGTAATCCCTGCACTTAACCCGGGTAATAAGATAAGTAAGGCAGATCCCTGGTTCCTGCTCCTGCGCTTGTTATCTTTGTAAATTGCATGTCGAGCACTTAAGCCAATATATGGTATGTATTGGGAAAAGAAGAGCTCGGAGGAAAACTGGTTAAGACATTTCCCTGCGCGTGCTATACTCTCTTTATTCCAATATTCCCATTTCTATTCTTCGATTCTAAAGTGATATAGTTAAAGGAATCCCACCGAAGCCGCAGTCCCGGACTGATTTAGCGACTTAGAGCTTAGGAGGGGACTAGGCTTAGGTAAGTGGATTTCTAAATTCAATCCGGAATCCAGGGCACATACGAGCACGGCTACGACGACGACGTGTTAAGTATATAATGCGCTCATCCGATCTATTTCAATAACAAAAATAAACCAAAAACCTACATAAGCCGGGACGAGGGCAGCCCAATAAAACAATGCTAGTCTATATAGAAATTGTTGCAATCCGCCTGATCTGCGGATTGTTTTTCCATCTCTGAAGTTCCACACCGAGTTTGAGTTGTGAGTTTTAAATGCAAAATATTTGAATCGTTGGCTTAAGGCGTGTGGGCCAAAAACCGATTTAACTCTTTGCCCAGGCCCTAAGCTGAGCATAAGCCCCAAAAATATGTACATACAAAGACTTGGCAATCGAAGATTGTCTATATAGTTTAGTTTCTTTTCATTCGATGGTGAAATGAGCAGGATATATGCTAGGGTTTTTGAGAGAAGCTGGTAATTAATCCTTTGAATAATATATTAAAACCAACCAGGTGGAATTTACTTTAATAAATAATATAAATATAATACTAATAAATTTTTGCACTCACCCCAAAGAAACATAAATGAAGATCACTTTTTAGTAAGTTTTTAATAATCTGAAATTAAATAAAATATTATTATAATTTTGAGAAAATATCATGAAGAAATAAATATGTTAGGGATATAAAAATTTAAGAAAAGTAAAATGTAGAATAAAAGTCCCACAATAATTCTATTCTATTCATAATATTACTAAAAATTTATTACTATTTTGGAAGCAATATAAAGGCATAAATAGACCATCTAATAATTATACAATTTCCTCTATTATCCAACTCCAAACCAGACAGATAAGACCCCATCCTAGAGTGACAATTTGCATATAATCCATACTATATTGCATAACTATAAACCCATCGGAAACCCTATCTCCCCCTCTCCCCACACCTTATAAAACTGCCAGCTAATCGCTTCAATAACATGATTTACCCACTCTCACACACAATAATTTACAATTATTGAATCGAAGAAAAATGGGCAAACACAAAATATGATAATTGCTACCGATCGTCCGTCTATAGCTGCAGATAAAGAGCCACAGAGAGAGAAGGAGGGTGGGGAGATTAATCTAGTAACGATGATATTAATTATCATTTCGTTTACAAATCGCCTTTTCGGGGGGGAATCAAAAGCGAGGAAAGCGCAGTATTTATGATATGGCCGAGTCTCTTGTTATGGGAAAGGGGGAAAAACTTGTTGATGCCGATGGATGCTCCCTTTTTCTCACTCACATCACTATTTTTCCTTCTCCTACAAACACATGTCAAGTGATCAAAGCATCTGAAGCCGCCGACAATGCCGTAGAAATTTCCAAAATAATGGAGATATCCACCGAGAAGCCGAGGAAACAGTTTGAGAAATTTCAGAACAACAACGCCCAAGTCGGTTCCCTTTTTACTATTTCTTTATACTATTTTCCCTAACGTGTTCTCATCTTTCAAATTGAGCCCTAACCGAGTTTAGGGGTTTACACTGAGGGAAAATATTGCTGATGGAACAAGTAGAAAAAGATTATTTTTAAAGATACTATTGAGATAACAAAACTGAATTAATTACAGATTTGTACTCAAAATTTTACGTTTTTGCCAATTTAAAAATATAATATGGAGGCAACATTTTAACAAAATAATAATAATATTTAAAATTAAGGATTTAAAGGAACAGAAATGAGCATTAAAATTGCTGTAATAAATTTTTCCCTGTGTAGCGCACATATATTACTTAAAAAATTGTATAACAAAAGTTTAAGAAAAATAGCCTAAGACCCGCCGAAGTGTGCTCTTTCGCTGGCCAAGACCTATGGACAATGGCCTAGCTGGGGACGGGCACAGAGACAGGGAAAAAGGGGGCAGGGGGTACGGTCCAGCAGCTATGGGATATCATATCGGATCGCTCAGGATCGTAGCAGTGTACCTGCGGTGCCCCGGGCCTCACAGCTGGAGTTGTCACTGGGCATGTAAAGAGCCAAACAAATCGAAGGATGGGAAGTCAATGGGTGATGGCTCATTTTCGGACCTCATCCGCCCCGACATGGGCATTTTTCTGCTGTTCCCTTTTTAATTTTTCTTTTTTTTTGGGAATCATTTTCATGTTGCCGCTTTGCTAGAGCCAAACAACTAATTAAGTCATCAGGACAGATAGGAAGCTGAGTAAATATTTAGCTGGACAGCAGCTGGAAGTCGAAATGAAAGAAAGAATGGTTTTCCAGGGGAAAAGATCTCTGAGAAATATTGAGGAAATAGTTTTAAATATTGAAAAAGCTAAATTAAATATTTAAGGTCTTTAAAACCATTTTAAAACAAACTAAACTCCACCCCAAAATATATTTAGAACATTTTGTATAAAGTTCAAAATTATTAAAATAAGAAAACTGTTTAAAATTTCTTTTTTGTGGTTTTTATTTTATAATTTCTTTAAATTGTATTCTGAAATATTTATGTACAAAGAGTGTTGACAAGGCAAACTACAAAGGCCTTCGATCGCAAGAAGTCTGCTCTTTGGGGATCTCGGCGGGATCCCAAAGATTCCGATGCTCTCTTCCAGAGTTCCGATCGACGTTCCAGGTCGATTCGAAGGCAAAGTGCTGGGAAATTTGCTAAATTGCAGCATTTAGACGTCACTGGCGGGTTGGAAGAACCTAAGGCTAGATCTCGCTGGATCCAACGCTGCTCCGCCTGGTCCCTTGGTTGGTTTTTATTTTTTGCTGGTGATCCAAAGGCTTGGTTTCCTTTAATCCCAATGCAGGTATTTAGCTGGCGGGGAACTTGCCGAAGAACTGCATCCGTTGGAAGAGTTCAGCGGAGTTCAGATGAGGCGGATAGCCCTGCAGCTGGGCGGCGGGATGTTGAGGAGGAGCCTGGTACTGATGCATCTGCTGGTAAGCAGCCTGATAGGCGGCGGGATTCATGCGCTGATACAGAGCGGCGGCAGCAGCAGCGGCAGCGGCGGCGGCAGCTGCTCCACCGAAGGCAACTCCAGGGTAACCATAACCGGGAGCTGGAGCTCCGTAGGGCGAACCACCGCCGGCCATGGGCGAGAAGATTGCCTGACGGTAGGCGGCCAGGCGGGTGCGGCTGGCGCCGGGATTCTTGCGCCTCAGCTTGCCGGTGGTTTCGCCAATGAAGACCTCCTCGGCAGAGGGGTCCAGGATCCAGTAGTTGCCCTTGCCGGGATCATCGTAGCTGCGCGGGATCTTTGTGAAGCACTTGTTGAGGCTGAGATTGTGGCGGATGGAGTTCTGCCAGCCGCGCTTGTTGGCCTTGAAGTACGGAAAGCGGTTGATGAGGTACTGGTAGATCCCGTTGAGCGTCAAGCGCTGCTCGGGGCTGTCCTGGATGGCCATCATGATGAGGGCATTGTAGCTGTAGGGCGGCTTCTTGTTGTCCGAACCGGAGGAAGAGGAGGAGGAGCTCATCTTCTGCTTCTTGCTGGGATTGCCCTCCTCTTCGGCGCTCTCCTGGTCCTCCTCCAGCTGATCCTCCAAGTCATCATCGAACTCCACATCCAGTTTGTCATTGTTCTGGGAGGACAGACTCTCGGCGGCACTGCTCATGGGTGTGCTGGTCCTGCTGGGAGTGTCAAAGTCCTCCGAGGCGGAGAGCTCGCCATCCGAGTTGGAGTAGGGATGCACGTACTGGTGATGGGGCAGCTGGTGGTGGTGCAGCTGCTGATGGTGATGATGACTCGGCTCCTGCTTGATGCCCATAAGGGGCTGCTGCTGCTGCTGCTGCTGATGGGTAACTTGGGGTTTCTTGGCCAAAATGGCATCGATGGAGAAGTTGCTCTTGAATTCCATTTCACTTTTCACCATGGTTCTGGCTTGGTACAATATCTTTGGTTGGTTGGTTTTTCAGATTGTTCTGCGGCACACACGACTCTGGATGATCGCTTGAGATGCTTTGCGTTGGAAGGTAGATCTGAACTGACTTCTCCACAGCACCGGCTCGGGCTATTTATAGTCCTACCCCCGGGCTCTCGAACAAAGTCTACAAAGAGCACGAGATACCGTCCACCCAGGCCGGGGTCCACAAGAGAGATAGGTAGATTACGGTCTACTTAGGACAGAGAGAGAGAGAAAGTGAGAGTAGGTAGCCGGATTCCTGGGACTCCGCCTTCCACTTTGTTGACCATTTTGTTCCACTCGCCTTCCACACAGCCCCTGTGTGTGGGTTTTCTATGGGAGAGCGTGAGCGTTGCCTTTGTTTGGGAACTTGTGGATGTTTATTTGCAGTCTTTGCTGCTTCGGCGTCAAAATATCCATTACATCCAATCCAAACAGGGTTGCCTCTCTCTCGCTGGCATTCGCTGGGGTTGTTTCGCGAGCGGCGGCGGCGACGACGCTGTTTTGACTATTAATTGCACTAACAAGCAGGTTAATAAAAACAAAAACACGCACCGAATCCAGGCCGAGTTTATAATTTAATCAGGTTTTTCTTCACTTTATGGGGATTTCTAATTATTGAATAGCTTTTGACCGAAAAAAGTTGCTTCAATGGCAGGGTTTTAGATGTTTCAGGAGTTGAGCTTGTTTTGAATTATTTTATTATATTTTGGTAATTACTGAAAACTTCGTATTCTTCAATTTTAGAGTTCTTTAAAAATATGTTATTTAGTTGAGAAAGATTTATTCACAATTACTTTGAGAAACCCTCCCTAAAACCTCCTCTTCAAATCCCCAAAATATTTTATATAGTAAATATCTGATCTTTAGAAGGCTAAAACAATAATTAATAATTCTGCTATTAATCGCTACAAAATGTATAATACTTTTCTCTATCCAAGGCCTTTTTTATTTATATTTTTATCCTAATATTTTGTATTATTTGAAATATATAATTCAACATATTACATTTGACAATAAATTCGTAGAATTAGTTGTCTTCAAAACTCTTTCTCTCTATTTCCCTGTCTCTGAGTTGCTCTTAATCCCGCCCAAACTAGTTCAAAGGGTTTCTCTAGTGGCCTGGTCCGGGGATTACGGTGCATATAGATCCCGATTCCCAATTCTCGATCCTTCTGCCTGGGCTTACGGCAGCCGATCTTCAACAGCTCAATGGAGCTCAGCTCGGCTCGGCTCAGGTAATCCGAAGGGGTTAAACGGGTTAACCCTTCCAAGCCAGCCAGGGATTTGTTCTAGTTTCGCGACAGATTTTCGAATTAGTTCTGGGCGCACTTCGGCGAAATCAATACGTGGATCTCTTCGACAATCCTTTCGAGATTAATAAATTTGGAAAATTGCAAGCCAGATAAATATTTGTGCTTCAGAGACTTTACAGGGAAGTTTTAAAATAGATTTCAGGGCAAAGTTAAGTTGTGTTTTGGTGACTTGCATTGGGAGGAGTTAAGTGAGCAGGAATTGGATTTTAGAGGAAAATCTTGTAAGATCAAGGAATTCGTTTTGCGATTTTTGCATAAGAGATATTATTTTATAAGATTTTTTAAATCCTCTTGTATACTTTATATGACATTTTTGTGGATATATTATATATATTTTATATTTTATATATATTTATATTTGACTTCAAAGAGTTAGATAGTAATAAAGAGGACTGCTTGTATTTTGTAGAATATGTATTCTTTATAGATCATAGCAATGGTGACAATTTCAAGTGACTTCTCTAGGGACACATGCAACTCATGTGGCTAGTGGGGGAATATATGTACATATATCCTTCAAGATCAAAGGAAGCGTCTGCTAAGACTCTATATAGTACAAGTACTTGGTAGCCGATTTTTCGATTTGAATTTCGACTGGCAACGGACCGAGACTGGACTCTACAATAACAAGGAAGTACAAGTGGTTTTTGTTTTATGTTTTTATGGCATGTTTTTGTTGGAACAATTGAACAAATATACGGACAGCAGCGAGATGTACGTAAATTGGACGAAAGTCAAGTACGCAGACAATGAAGACGTCAGCGCTGTGGGTTATTACAGACGGATCCATGGAGAGATCTCGGGATAAATGGTCTGATGGTTGGTTGGGGATTGTCGGCTTGGGCCGTTTGATATCTTAGACAACTTGACAAAACAATCAAAGCAACAAAACACATGTTCCAAATGACTGTCTATTAATTTGCTGCCGAGACCCCTACTCATATTTTTTCTACGTTTCTTTTTTTTGGCCACAAAACAATGGAGTTGAAAAAAGTAGGCAGCGCACTTTACACGCAGTAGTTCTCCAATTTGCCGATGATGATAATGATGCACTCTCCGAAAAGTCGGCAGAGTTGAAAGTAAATAAAAAGCAGAAAAAGTAGGCGTTAAGACCAGGCAGCAGCAGCAGGTTCAGTTACTATTCTTTTCTCCTTTCTTTTCTTTCTCATCTAAGCGATGGGATAAATGAAGATTTGAACGCCTCGATTTTCTTTTTGCGGCTTCCTCTTCCCCTCTTTTTCCCCTCTCTCTCTAATTGAGTTGGAAATCTGTGTAGATTTTCCTCTTGTTTTTTGCGAAAGATGAAAGGTTTTTTGCCGACTCGGGCCCTATGACTCCCTGACTTTTCCTGACTTGGCGGTGTGCATAATTTTGACAGCCGCGACAAAACTAATTGATTTGTGAAATCCCTTAAGTCGAGGCAGAAACCACAGGCTCGCAGGACACACACATTGCGGAGGAGGAGGACCAAGGGGGTAGCCTTTTTGGAGGGAGATTTAAGATTAGAAGGTGGAATGCTCTTAAGGATGCCGAAAAGAAATTATTATAATAAAGGGAAAAATTAAAGAGATCATTTTATATTTATCCTTTAAATATTATTAATGAAATAATATTATAAAGCTAAACATATTTAAGGTCCATTCTTGACTTTAAATTTCAAGAGTTCTTTTATTCGTCTCGAAAATAATTAAAGTAAAATCACCTAATTTTTGGGATATTTTCTAAATTTTCTTAAGAACGTATACAAATATTTACCCTTAAAAAAATCTGCTTAACTTCAATACATATATTTAATTTTTTCAAAGAGTTCATCCTTGACTCAAACTGAAAATTTGAACATTTTTCCCCCGCCTCGTAGATAATTCACTAAAACGAATTGATTACGAATTCGCAATCCCTGGCCGGACACAGACCGAGAGCATGTGGTCGCTGATTGGGTGATCAGAGGGCGATCAGGACCGCACCGCGGTCACCTCGAGCAGGACTCCACGCTGGCTGGACATTATGGCTTCATTGCCAGAAACCACACTTGGGCGTTGCCTTGGCCGAAGGCCGAGGAGCTTCGCTTCACGCGTTGCGCTACGCCTGGTCTATTAGCTGGCAAAAATCGAAGGAGAACTAAGGACAAGAACGTTATCCTTAACGCTTGGGACATCTATAGAATAAGACCAAGTGAATTCCAAGTAGACACCGTGGCCACAGACAATGTCCATGTAATTTTCAATTAACGCCACAAGATTTCCATCCTCCTCCTGATCCCAGGCAGAACTTTCGCCTCCATTTCGTTCCACTGTGGGTGAGCATTGAGTCTCATAATTGATCGTAATGTGCGATATTCCTTTGAGATGTCCCTGCTGTCAGCAGTCCTGCGAGACTGTCACATGGCACCAGCAGGACATCAGCTATGCCGAGCATTTGTCGCGCTCAGCGAGTCGTCGTCGTCTCGCACTTTGCCTTTCAGCCATTGTCATCAGCCCTCGTCCTGCACATCGACAGGATATGCACAGGACACAGGCCGAAAAATGCCTCCAGTCCGATTTTATGGCTCAAAACAAAGGGCATGATCGATCTTTCGATCGATTTCTTCTATTTTTATGCATCCGAAACGAGCTCAGCTGAGCTGAGAGAACTGTCACTAATCACAGGTCCTTTTCTGGTTTTTCTCCTGAAGCCTCAATTTTTATTGATAAATCCCAGATTTTGAATGAATCCCGCCAAACCGGACTTAAGTTTATATATGACATTTTATGGCTGCAAAAGCGAGAGAATTTCAGGTAACAAAAAGGTTTGAAAATTGACCAGTTTCTTGCTCCAAAAACAGGTAGGAATATTTTAGATACTTGTAAAAGAATAAATCAATTATGGCGGGTGTAAAACTAAAGGGATATAAATAATATTAAGTATAATTATTTAAAAATTAAATTTGCGATTTTTTTAAATTGTATATAAAATTATAGAAAGGAAATATATAAAACCCTAAACTAGGTCAAGGCTCAATTTCTCCCCTCAACTCCCTTTAAAAAAAAACAAAGAATTTCTATCGCCTTCAAGGAACTTCAACATAAATAAAATTCAGTTGTCAAAAACGAATATTTCCAGCTATTAAAGGATCCCAGCTCTCGAGGGGCACCACCTCCTTTTAGCTCCTCCTTGAAGGCGGCTAAAATTTGTTTTATTTTCCAACCATATGTGTCAGAAAGTTCCACTTAAGTAGAGTCGCCGCCCAATGCACAGCTGGAGGTCCTGCTGACCAGCCTTTCCTTGACAACTTTATGGGCTCCTCGTACACCCACTGAAAATCGATCAGTTCCAGTAGTGGCACACATAAAAAAGTAGATATACACTCTGCAACTTATCGATTAAGTTGTCCGTGCGGTTTGGGATCAGTATCCCAGACAGGATGCCAGGATCGAGTTATAAAAGGCAACTCCATTTTGCAGCTTGCCGGGCCAGAACTGAATTGGTTCGTCACGCAGATTTCGATACATTAAATGCAATCATTTGACAACAGGACGAAAATATTTTCATCCATTGTGTCCTAACAATATGTGTGTGTGTGCATCCCAGAGTCCTGGCAGGTTTCCCTGATGGTGGTGGTGGTGTGCAGGACTCCCCCCCAAAGCGTAGCAAATGCGTGGCTGAGGATGTGCTCTCTGTATAGGATTCTATCTCAGGCTCCGCTCCATGCCTCTCCTTGGGCGTGTGAAATCGGGAAACAACGTCCTGGGAGCTGGCGATAATTGCTCGTTAGTAGCAGGCACCATGTCCATGATGCGGTTCTCGATTCCGTTCGGATTAAGATGTCAGCTAGGGCTGAGGATCTGCAGAGGTGGCTGTACTGAAGGATTTGGAGGTACAGCTTAAAGGGAAATGTTTAATAATTAAAGGGTGCCTATACTGCATTTTTTTGGAGTCAACATATGTTTTGGGATTTTTATTTATTTTAAATATTAATTTCTGACTAGTATACAAAACAGTATGTTGTTTTTATCCTTCAAAAAGGTTATAAAAAACAATTGTTATTAGCCAAGTTAATAACAGTCCCTTTAGCGCAGTGGAAAGCGCGTTGGATTTCTAATCCAAAGGTCGCGGGTTCGAATCCCGCAAGGGATGTATCTTTAAACTTAAAGTTCTTTTTTAGGTTTATAATATTTTTAATTAATACATTTTCTTTGTGAAAATATTTATAAGAATATGAACGAATAGAAAGAGATAATACAAGTGCCTTAAAAAGCAGGCTTTACTTTTAGAGAGAAGATTCAGAATCCTGACCTTATAAATATTATTTATTTATTTTACAATAGTAAATCCCTCTGAAATACATCCATAATTAAAGACTTCTTTATATATATATATAGTATTATTTTTAATTTTCCTATTACCAAATAATAAAATCCTTCCCCAGATATCATTAACAGCTTAGGCGTGGCTTTATTTTTGATCAAAATCTCTCATTGTTGACACCACACATGGGTTGACACCTTGAACAAAAATTCACACCTCACATATATAGAGCAATAGGACTCATAAAAGTATCATCCTGCTGATCTAGCCATCTCCAGCGATTACAATCATTATCCTTTCAGCGAAGCAAGTTCCCCGAAAACCCATTAAAAAGAAAGACAGTGCCAAAATGTGACAACATAATCCACATAAAGTAGCCAAGAGCGGAGTTTCCCTTTGAACTGTATATATGCTACATATATCGCCCGATCATCGTCGTGATTTTTGTCTAATCTCTGTGATTTTTTGTGTGACAACATAATCAAGGCAAGTCGGCAAAAGATCACACCGGCCGCATGTCCTTTTGGAGGAGGAAAAAAATAAAGTACTAAAAAGGAAGCCGATCAACGTGCCGAAAGGTGGAAAGTGTATGCGTGTGGAAATGTCACCTGAAAAAGGAGCAAGGAGCAGCCGACTTTGATGCCTTTGTTTTTGGGAAAACATTTTATCACATTGTCATTGCGGACAGAGCAGGAAAATAGGAAAAAACCAGCCGCCGCCGCCGCCGCCGCTGCCAACAAATGTCTCAATTATTATACGTTTTTCGGCATTTCGGACTTTGACTTTCATTCTATTTGAGCGACTTTGGGCCACGCCTATACAGTATAGACCCCGAGAGGGGCCTCCTGCACGTTGGCCCGCAGCGGGAGTCCTTGATTTATGCGACGGCGATCCTTGATCCTGGTTGCAATCAAAGGAAAACTCAAACAATATGCAGTATAATCACCACAAATGATCGCAGCGCGTGCAAAATGTTTGAAGGAAGCGTCGTTAGCATCCCCACATCACCCAAGGAATAAGCCAACACAATTAAAAAGTCAAAAGGAGAGGAGGGACGACGGACGACGGCTAAGCGGATTGCTGCCTGCGTTCTGCCTTTAATAGTCTTAAAAATTGATTTCCTTTTCCTTCATGTTTTTTGGTCTTATTGAAATGAGCAGCAGACGGCTGTTTCTGCTCTCCTTTCGGACGTGTTAACATAGCAATTAACTTTTACAAGGCCGGCCGCCGCCGCTAAGGAGCAAGGAATTTATGTTCGAATTTATGCGGCAACAGGATATGGCCTGGGGATAAAGGATCACGCAAAGAAACACACATCTAACAGCTGGCAAACATGGACGTATTGGAATGTGGAATGTGCTTCGAGCCAAGGTGTGAAGCGGCTCAGAGTGAGTTGGGGGATCAAAAAGGTATTTATTGTTTGAAAAAACACCTGAGATTATTATTATACAAATTTATTCAAAATTAAGGGAAGAAAGCATAAGTACAAAAGGACAAGGAAAAATAATGTAATGAGAATTATTGATTCAAATATTACATAATTTTTAATCATATTCATTATTGCATTCTTAATTCTTATTCGCAGTTTAATATTTTTCCATTTAAATTTAGAAGAGAATAAGTTATATTCTTTATTTTCTAATTTATTCATTACCCCCACTCCCGCCCACAAACCGAAGCTGTAATTAATGTAAGAGCTTTGTTATTTACTTGATCGAATTTCCCCACTTTCAATTAAATGACTTCCTTCCTCTGTCGAGGCGTGAAAGTGTGTCACACAGCTCCAGCTCGTGGCGCACTTCCTCGGCCATATATAAGCCTTAGCCTCAACGACAACGACCACGACCATTAACCATAGCCGTAACCCGGCTGGGATCACACCTCGTTGACATAATGACAAGATGGGAAATGCGTTTGGTCTTTTGCCGCGACGGCTGACACTTTCTCATTAACACAAAAACAAGGCGCAAAATTCGCTGACATTTCCGAGGCGCCGAGCTAATGTCTAGCGGGGCTTGTCACTTCGGGAAATTCGATATTGCCGGTGGAAAACTCAGGCGGGGAGAGGAGAGGAGAGGAGAAAAGAAACATATGCGGCAAGTGAAGTGTTTAGGCGTGGACGTGGCAACACAGAGAGGAGCCCAAAAAGGAGGCAGTGCCGTCGATGTGTTTGAAAGTCGGTTAATTACAAAAAAAAAAAAGAAAAATAGAAGAAAAATCCAAACCAAGTCCACGAAGGAAAGGAGACCCACTCTCGACTGACTCACTCAAATTTCATCGAACGAACGTGCAACATCAAAGGCCGCCGTGGCGACCGGCGAGTTGTATGTTTTCATTGCTTCAAATTGGAAAATGTCTCGGCATTGGAAAATATTTGGTTATCATTTTTGGTAAATATGTGCCAGAGTGTGTGAGGATAACGAGGCAGGGGCGTGGCTGTAGCAGGGGGGAAAAAAGGATACAAGGGTTTCACAGAAAATTTCGGTTTATATTCTTAATAACTGCAACTTTTTAAGATTCCTTTGACTCCTTTCTTGCTTCTATTAACCTCTTCCTAAAGCAATTCAGCATATTTCCACACCAAAACAAGTCGAAAGGTGTTTTTATTGTTGCCCTAAGGCCGCTGGCCAAGAGACTCCAAGACTCAGGTGCTGTCTTTGATTTTGGAAGTCAGCCTCCGTCCCAAAAGTCGCCCGCTGGCTATAGCCTCGGCGGACGGCAGCAGAGATCGGAAGGTTAGTGTTAAATGTCGCCGATTTGCACCAGCAGTGCACCGGAGGTGGCAGTAGGCCGAGGACAAGGAATAGAAATCGCAGGACTAGAATCAAAAGTCAGGGGGGGAGCCACGCGGCAGGATGCGCTGCGTCCGCCTGTGAGATGATGAGCCTCGAGTAGAGTGCGCGTCTCTGAATGGCTCAAAGGACTGAAAGGACTCTACGGCACCCGCTGGCATTGACAGGCCGACGACAGCAAGCAGGCCAAACTCAGCTGCTCCGGTACAGGGCCGAGCCGAGCAGCATTGCCTTGTGTCCTTGGACTCTGCCACTCGTCCTTGAGACGCACCGATGTGTGGCCAGAGTAAATGGCATATTTTGGCCTCTCCTTGGTTAACCGTACAAATCTCTTTCCCGGTGGAAACTTTGACATTGAACGTAAGGACGATCCCCGGCTCTAACGCAGAATTGTGGCCATATATTGACCTTCAACGGATCAGAGGGAGATCCTGTCGCGTTTGTATAGTCCGTCACAGTCACGATATATCAACATGACATTAACTAATCTCAAGTTTGGTGTTTAATTTTTGGTTTTTTCGGTTGACCATTCAAGGTCCTTTAAGGGGGAACTAATATGGAAAATATTACTAAGGGAAATCTTGAGCACTTTGAAGATATGTTGTTCTTTTTTTAATGTAAATAGTTTAAGTTCTGTGATGAATAATTTGGGGGATTAAAAGGTAGCCTTGAAATATAATTAAAATATGTTTTAAAGATTTCAGTAAATATATTTTATATATGGATCACTGACTTGGATCTCGAAGATCTCCAGGACAGCAGCATCCCGTTGCGAATTCTCTATAAAACGGCTATCGCTTAATCTCAAAACATTTGCTATTAACAATTTGCTGAGTTTTTAGTCACCGAAAGGTGGGTTTCCTTTATTTCATTTTATTTCCCTGATATATATTTTTTTCTGTTCACGGCTCAGTGGCTATTGGAACAATCAAACTAATGGGGCACCGCAGAAAACAAGGCAAAGAGGAAACCTCTTGTGTTGGTCAAATTCACTTCCACTTGATTACGCGCAAAGCTCAAATCTGTTGCGGAAATCATTTAAATGGAATTAATGCTCGAACAAAACATGTGAAAACTATCGTTCCACATATATAAATATATTTCTTTTGATTTCGGTTTTTGTGGATTTTTTTGGCGGGGTGTGTCCTGCCTTGGAATATCGGGCAGATTGGCAAAAAGGTAGAGCAGGGCGTGTGCAAGCCTAGCGGGGTAGCAAAACAGTCGATTCCTGGTTCACTTTTGGATATTTTTATATTTCTAAAAAGGGGAACAGGACTCTTTCGCAAGCGGGAGATTCCCCTAATTAGTTTGGTGGCTTAGCCTGCGGTGGAGACTCACTAGTGTCACGTTTGAATGTTGGATAAAGACTTCATTTATTAGCAAATATTTGTGTAGATTAAAAAAACGTTTCTTATTGCCAAGATTAAACCTTTCTTTAGTAATCAAAAGATAAATCTTTGTAAAATTGTTTCCCATTAATTCTACACAATTTGACCTCAAAGATGCAATTACAAAAATAATCTCATTAATTAAGTATTACTCACAACTAGATAAAATCTCAATCCTTTATGAATCCTGCCACATCCTACCCCAAAATAATCCCCATTAACCACCACATAATGTCCTTTTTATTGGAGGGGAACAAGTGTAAATCAGAGATGCCAGCATCGCCACTTGTACGCCGTCGCATTGCACTTAACGAGGAGGAGAATGAGGAGCAGACACGAGACAAAAGTGGCACGAGGCAAGGACCATGGGTTTTTTTCTTCCCCCCTTAAAAAAAAACTATGTAAAAAGCATCATCCTTTTGGCAGGACACGGACTGAGGCAAGCACGTGACAATTGCGTCAACAGATTTTTCGCTGAGATGAGCACAAAATATGTTAACAACAAAAATAAAGGCAACAAAACGTGAGCAGAGAATGGGAAAGTTTTCGGTGAGGAAAAAGTGGAGGAAGGAAAAGCCAGACAAAAAGCACTGCTGCTGACAATATTTATGCAGCAGCCAGCACCAACAGCAAAGTGGAAATGGAAATGAAAGGTTAAGAGAAGAGGGGGGCTCCGAGGGGAGGTCTTCTGGGGGCTGTTTGTTTTTGCATTTTGTCTACATTTTGCAGCTTTTGTTTTATAATTTGGACCCCGCAAGGCGACAAAACTCGAAGAGGCCACAACAACAAGACACAATGGGTATTAAAAAAGGAAAACATGTTTTTTTTTTAAATTTAAGAAATCGAAACGAGCTGTGAATATCTCTTAGGAAAATCCTTAATTCGTCAAAAGTCCCTTTTCTGCTTCGATCTTAACTTTACTTAACTTTTTTTTTTGTAAATTTCAAGGAATTGAGTGTCAATGTAAATTTTTCTGTTAATTTGATGTAATAATTAATTATTTAAAAATGTCAACGTATTAGATATAGTAAAGAATTTGAAAAAATAATTATAAAACAAAAAACGTAAATTAGTAATATTAATTTTTTGATTTGAAACTCAATATAAGGAGAGTTTCTCCTTATAAATTCGTAAAAAAAAATAAAATATAAAAAAATTCCCTAATGTTTGGAAAACCCAATATCCTTTCTATTTTCCAGAGCATGTCACAGGCTCTCCAGCGATCGAACCGCTCTCGATGATGTTGTTGTCGCCACTGCTGTTTGTGGCTGTTTCCGCTTCCTCTTTTGCGCAAAAACTCGAGGCATCTGCGGTAGGTTGGTCCTGGCTCCGGGTCGCTCCTCCCCCTGCCTGTAAGTTCCCAGTGCTTCCTCCTCCTGGCTGTAAGGTGGTTTGTTCCGGAGGGGGGCCAACAGGCACCGCAGTACGTGACGAAGAACAAAAGAAGGCACTTGGGCACTTGCATGCGCTTCCTGCCCGATTTCAGGCGTCCTTCCTAGCGTCCGTGTTGTGTTTTTTACAAAAACCTACTTGCTGCTGCTGCTGCTTTTGTTGTATCCACAAAAAAGCACGCTTATGATAATAATGGCATTATGTATTGTATATACCGAAATGTAACAAAGTGTATATGAAAAATCTTGCCAGCCGCAGTCCTTTTTTTCTACTTTCTATTTTTTTTTTGCTTGCGCAAAACTTGTCTAACGAGCTGGGTCCAAGAATTGTTAGAAGAGAAATCAAGTGGGAAATTTTTATTTAGAGTTCGGGGAGAGGAACTTTATCAGAAATCTTAACTAAATTTAAACAGAAACTCATAAAACAAATGAGAAATAAATATAATTATAATTTTCTATGTATACAAAATACTTTTAAATTGCTAAAATTTCCTTAGATAATTTATTTCTAGAGTAAATCAAAGTTTTTCTTAATTTTCTTTACCTCAGAAAAAAATTATTAAGTCCCAAATGCGAAATCTCCAAATCCCTTTCCCAGAACCTAACCATAGCAATCCCCTCTTCCACCCACGCAGGTTATTGTATTTATTTTTTGTTCCGCCATAAATAAATATTGACTTTGCATATTTGTGAAAAATATTTGAAAACCACAAAGCACAATTTTCTTATTTTTTGCTATTTATTTATTATAGAATTTAAGGAAAAGCGATAAACCAAAAACAAACAAAACAAAAATTCGGTTGGTAGCTCGCAAAATAAACAAACGCAGCCGCAAAAGATACGAAAGGCAGGTAGAATATGGAATAAATCTCGATATCTGGTGGGCAGCTGCTGCCGGTTGGTGGGCGTTGCTAATGTGTGAGCCAAAAAGTAAACAATTTGCATTTTTCCCTTAATGAAAAAATAATATTTATAAGAAAATATTGCAATCTGAAGGAGTGGCAATAGAATGGCAACAAAAGGATAAAAGTGTAAACAAAAAATAACATTTGGAAATTATAGAAAAAAAGAACAAGAAACTTTGGAATTATTTTGAATTAATTAAAGATTTATATTAATTTTTAATTGCTTCAGACTCTCTCTATTTAAAATTAACTAATAAGCTGTTGCCATACCACGGAGTCTACAATTAATAGCTCCCTCTCACCCTTATTTTCTCCTGAAAATTCCGAAAATTCCCCCATTTGCTCCACCAATTGGTTGGAACATAAAGTTCAACAACAAACATAGCCATAAACATTCATCGCATACGCTCCCCTTAACAAATTAACACTTCATACATATTCCCAGTGAGGTCTGAAGTGGCACATAATCCACGACGATTGTCCCCTCATCCAATCCCCAATCTCCATATGGTCGCAAACAGGAAGCTAATCCTGCTCAGTGATATATCAACATATTTATGGTAAAGGGATCAGAGGGAGAAGGAGCACCGAGCAGTCAGTGGTTGGCCATATGTTCGACTCTGGGGATATTTATAGGCTTGACTCCAAACCACAAAAAGGTCTATAAAATTTTATGAACAATTTCAAGTGACGAGCGACGGCTGCTGCTTAGCAACTATTAATGTTTAATAAACAATTATTAGACAATCCAACACACACTCCTTTTGTGGGAGCTTTGATCTCTTCTCTGACTCACCCAGAGAATTCTCTCCTCTAAAGACGAATACCGAATCGGGTAAATTATGCACACGAATTCCCGTGAATCATAACAATAACAATGGATGAATATCTGGGAGAGATATCTGGGAGGAGGAATCTCTACGAGAGGGAATCCATCAAGGAACACCTTAAGCGAGGCGATTGACAAGACGTGGGCGGGGTTCGAAATGCCCTTTGAAGTTTGAAGGGAGAATGAGATGATTCTCTATAAATCATAACAAACACCTTGAGATACACTTGATTTCTTAGCATTTCTAACAAAATTTAAACAATTTGTTCACAATGTGTATTTAAATATTTAATATTTTATGTTCTTAAACGTTTTTAAATAGCTATTTGCTAATTGCCGTTTTTATATTTTTTTAAATTACTGAAAAACTCAACTTAAGAACCTTATTTGATTTTGCTTAAATTATTATAAAAAAAATATTTATAAATATAGTTTTTTAATAAATATATAAAAATGTAAAAGAGAACAAGTGTTAAATATTCTTTATGTACATTTCTCTATATAAAAAAAATTAAATACACCCTAAAAAGGAAATTCATTTTGAATATTTTTAACTTCAGTTATTTAAGTTATTTTCCTGATATATTTTACACTTAAAACTTTTTAACTAATTAGTGATAAGAAACCTAAATCAAATATCGCGCTTTATTTTCTTAACATTCTGCAAGCAGTTGTCTGGGCACTGCTTGCTGTAAATCCTAACATAACAGCAACAGCTGATGCTCTCGCAATGTTTACCAACTCTGGAACTGCATTTAGAAATTTCCACCAATAAAAAAAGAACCAAAAATTGTTAAAATTTCATTTTAACCCAAATAACTAAAGATTAAATTACTAAAAAAAACCAACAAAGAGTATACAGAGGAAGCGGAGGTCTTCTGGCAAGCTAAACCTGGAGTTGGACCAGAGGAGCAAGGACAGAGCCGAAGCTATAACCCATTTTCCACTTTGAATGAATTTCCAAACAAGAATCTTTCAAAATGGAGCGCAAGGAGGTGGACCAACAGTTCATGGATCACGTAAGTGTGGAACTCCAAGGAAACCCGACAAGAAAAATGAATAGTTAACCTGATTATACCAAAATTTTCCCTACAAAATAGTCCCTCCTTGCCACGGAGCTGATGCGCGATCCGAATCACTTTATAATGGATCTCATCGATCACACCTACAAAGCGGAAGGACCCACCAATCTCAGCACGAATGGCGTACACGGGAGCCATCATCCCGCTGGGTCCGCCTACGCGGATGTGGAAATCAAGGACAGCCTAACGCCAGAATCCCTAAACACAATTTTTCAGTTTGTTAACAAATCCTCATCATCGCCGGAAAGCGTGGAGCAGCAGCAGCATCAGGTTAACCATCAGCAGGAAGTTAATCAGCAACCCACATTTCCTCCTCTTGGTAACATTGAGCCCATATCAGTGCCCATTATGGATGTGGTGGCCCCCGAAGAGCTGCTGTACGCTTCGTCCGCCTGCATGAATGCCCGAAAGGTGCTTCCCCACAAGAAGCGAATCTCCAGGAAGCTAAAGGGCAACATGGACAACGATATGCTGGTGGAGCAGCAGCAGCAGCACAAGGAGCTCGTACAGGAGGATGTGCCGGATGTGCCAGGCTCTTCGGCGCTTTACAGCTGTGAGATCTGCGGGTATGCGGTGCACACGCAGTTGGATTTCTTTGCTCATCTCAAGCAGCACTATGAGCCCACGGAGCAGCAGCGACTGGTTGTCCAGGATCATCATCCCCAACAGCAGCAGCAGCAGCATCATCAACAGCAGCTCCAAAAGGAACCACTGGACATGTGCGGCTTGTCCGCTCAGGATAAGGTTAGTATTTGAGTTTTTCGAACTTCAAAGAGCCACAAAAATCACATTTCTAAACTGAAACTTCTCATTCCTGCTTGCAGCTCCAACAGGAACAAGCCAAACTGGACCAAGTCTTTCACGATGTCCAACTAAACTTTGAGAACTTCCACAACATCAGTCACCATCATCATCATCACCACCATCACCATGTAGACGACGATGACGACGAGGACGATGTTGTGGCCAATGATGTTGGCGTCAACATGGTGTTGCCTGGCCAAGCCTCGGATAAGCTCAGTCCCGTTGTGGTCGTGGTCAACTCAAATGCCACTCCGAATCCCATTCCCGTGGCGGTTGACGATGATGTGGAGTTCAGCGACACGGAGGACATGCTGGAGGGCATACGAAATGTGGTCGACAAGGTCTCTATAGAGGACACCTGCGATGAGCTTGTGGATCTGGAGCTAACCTCCAGTGGAATGACGGCCCCCTGGTTTAATAATAACTTTAGGGACATCACTTTTCCGGCACTGCTGTTGCCGGGAGAACCGCCACCGCCGTCGTCGGCTTCAGCTTCAACAGCTCCTGCCCTGCTCAAGGAAAATACGCACATGACACTGGATTTTCTTAATTCCGAAAGCGGAGTCTCCAAGACGGAAAGCAAAATGGACAGGCCCCTGCCGAAGGCTAGCGAGGATATGGAACAGACCTTGCTGGTGGCACCGCCATCACCTCAGGTTCCGGCTCCTCATCCTCATCCTCCCCATCCCCTTCCGAACTCCAATTCCTCAATTGAGCACCTTCGTCGGTCTCCTTTGATGATAAACAAAGGCTACAAATTGGAGGAGGAAGACGACAGTCGGCCACCTTCTCCCTTCGACGAAGACGAGGAGGATCCCCAAGAGACTGATGAACAACAAGAGAACTTTTCGTTATCGGGACTAGACAGCAGCTTGTCCGAGGATGCGGGCGGAAAGGCAAGAAGGAAGCACTTTTGCGACAAGTGCAGTCGGGACTTTAACTCGTATAATGCCCTGAAGTACCATCAATATACACACAACCAACAGAGGTCTCACAAGTGCGAGAGCTGCGAGAGATCCTTCTACACACAGAGTGCGCTCAAGGCCCATGAAAGGACACGTGAGTTGACAAATCTTTAGTACTTCCCAAACACTAATCCTGCTTTAACCCCTTGCAGATTCCGGCGTGAAGCCTTTTAAATGTGAAAAATGCGACTTTAAGTTCCGGCAATGGGGCGATCTCAAATATCACATCATCTCCCGGCATAGCGACATTAAGGCGCACATGTGCGAATTCTGTGGCAAAAGCTTCTCCCGGCGGTATTCTCTCGTCCTTCATCGAAGAATTCATACCAGCGAGAGGAACTATGCCTGTCAGTATTGCGAGAAAACCTTTCGCGCCAGCTCCTATCTGTTGAGTCACATTAAAGTTCATACGGGGGAGCGACCCTACGAGTGTCCGATTTGCGAGAAGAAATTCCGGGTATCGGGAGATCTAAAGCGACATTCCCGCATTCATGATCCCGCCAGAAACGGGCAGCATGCCTTAGAAAAAGGAAAAAAGAAGGAAAAGACAACGACTGCTGCGCCTACGACAGCAAGCAATCAGGATCGGAACGACAACCCCACACAAAACCACAAGTCTGAGCGGGAAATACTGGGCTCATAGCCACGCTGCTGTGCCAAGGTTTCTTTAAAATTAGGAAGTATTAAGGATTTGTAAATTATATGTAAATAAATAATAGAATTTAAGTAAGAAATGTAAGGCTTCACTAATAAGACTAAAGTAAATATTTAAGAAATAAAGCAAAGGTAAAATTATATAAGCCTGAAGAGGTCGTTTACAAAATTTGGAACCAGAGCTTGTAAGAGGGAGTCCTGTTTAATTTAAAGTTCTTTATGAAAGATACATAGATGCTATCCATGAATGAACGGAAAGAAAATTAAAAGCAGTGTCTGTCGGAGCAAGCTCTGTCCGAGAGAAACTGCTGTCTAACTTTTTTTCATTCATCCTTGGCAGCTTGACCGATAGAAGATATCAATATAACAAAAGACAATATAAGGTATAAAATCATATGGAGAAATTATATATATAAAATAAAAAATGTTCTAAAATGTAAATGAAAAGGCGGAGAGAGAGAGAGCTTTGGGGCCAACCGCTTGCTCTCAAAATTGTTTGAATTTCGTTGTCAGCTAAAAAATTATAAAATAATAACTACAAATTACCAAATAGATAAAATAATAAAAGAATAACAAACTAAATGTGAAAGCTAAAAACTGAAATGAAATGAATTAAAATATGTATAAATGCTGTAAAGTTTTAAGGATTTTAATTAAGTTTCCCAAACAAAAACGTTTACTCAAACAAACTTGTATTTTGCAGAGCATTTCTTTATTTGTTTTTTCTCGTCTTGTCTTCATTATTCATTCTTTTGTTGGTTTTTTTTTTCAAATTGTTCTTCATTTGTTTTTTTTCTTCTGTTTTTGTTGCACTTGTACCGTTCATCGACTTAATAGTTAATGAGTAAGATATATTTATATATATTAAATATATATTGTTTGTTAATTAATGTAACTATGTACAACACAATGAAATCTTAGTTTTCTTGTTTCTTTCTTTTTGTTTACAACATAAGTTTTGTTCTTCTCAGTTTTTCTTAGTTTTCCACGTTTTTTGTTTTGTTTCTCTCAGAAAAATATTCAACATAAATCATAGATTTTGTGTGTGCTTTCCATATTTGTTAGCCATTCTTTTTTCACAATGTTTTCCATTCCACGAACTTAAGAACTTATCAACTAAAATCCTAGTATTGGGTTTGCTTCACATGCCGCTTTCTCCACGTTCACGCTTTAATGTAACGCTCAGTCCATTGATATCTTATCTTCCCCGTTTTCTTCGCTTCTTCAGTTTACACATCATTATACATTGATATATCAGGAGGGCCCACAGGAATCGCAAGTTTCTCGAAGGGGTGTCGATAAGTATGCTTTTAATTGTTTACAAATTAATTGCATCCTTGTAAGATGGCGATTCCTGTATGGCCACACCGATAATACATTTTCTTTTCTCTTAATTAATTTAAAAATTATGAAAACTGCATTTCTAGTTATCAGTTATTCAGTATCCATTCATTGATCACTTCTTCTCCCAGCCCGATCCTAACTTTGCCTGATGTTTCCCTTCGATCTCATCGCTATTATTATGCATATATTATATATATATTCTGTGTGTAGGTGGTGTGGATTATGCTGTTTTTGTTTTTAGTTTTGTTTTTTTTTTATTTTTGGTAGGTTGAATGTATTGAGTGTTGTTGGGTGTGATTCTGTGAAACGTTTTTAGAGATGATTATTGAGAGAAAAAATTATCAAATACCATTGACTACGTTTTTGTTGTTGGCGTTAACTGAAATTTTGTCGGCTTTCCATACGGAATTACTAAATATGATTTAAAATTAGCAATTAGTTTTTAATATTCTTTGCTTGCTTTTAATATTTATATATGGTACTTAAAAATTTATTTTTTCGCTTAACTCTTTTGCTTTTTGCTATGGATGCACACATTTATTGGTTTAGTATTCTTTTGCTTTTTATTTGGTTTTCATGAAATTGAATATTTTTTGCGTTGACAAAGAATAGTTTATATTTGCCAATTGTTTTATTGTTGCGTTTATCATCATCAATCAATCAATTAATATTGGTAAAACTGAACAGCTTTAATGCATGAATGTTGATGGCAGCTTTTTTGGTTTTTTGTTTTCTTGGTTTCTCACTTAATTGTTTGGATTAAATTGAATATTGTTTATAAAATAGCTTTCTATTTTATGTTGTACATTTAAACACATATTTACTGTTTTTAAACTGTCGTCGCAGCGACCTCAGTTACCTTCGGCATTCGATTTGATACAAAAGTTTTGTGTTTGTGTTTTAATATTCTTTCAGTTGCTATTGTTGCTTCACATTTGTTTTGTTTTTTCTGCTGTTGCTTTGTTCTTACATTTTTCCTTTCCCCTTCATTTTCCCACTTTCATTTTTCACTGCTCTTTCAATTTATAGAAATATAATTTTGTTCTCTTTCAAGTTTTCGAGTCTTCTGTCAATATCAATCACTTTTAAAAAAATTAAAATACTTTCTTCTCGCCCTTCTTCTTCTATCTCCTATCGATGGCTTGCCAATTCTTCAAAAATTCTTCAAATACACAATATATACAGTTTACACAGAACTGGATTTCCTTTTTGTTTACAATCTAAATCTCAGCTTTCTCTTGTTCTTAAACTCCTTTACATCGGACTTTCGATCCCTACTCTCCTATTAGCAAGGGAGTCTTTTCTATATATCCTTAGCTTTTTTACAGCCTTCTACAGCTTTCTTCCTTGCTCTCTCTCTCTCTCCCCTGTCTTCTGTCATGTTTTTTATACTTTTTTCTTTAGGTTTAAAAGTTGTGAAAAAATAGCTGCTGCTTTTCTATTGTAAATTTTAGTGGTTTCTCTTTTAATTTGGTTTGTATTTTAAAATGTGAATTACCTTTTTTTAATATTTTTAAATTTGATTTGATGATATATCTTCCTTTTTCATTCTGCTGCTGCTGCTCTCTGGGGGCTCTCTCTGGAGGCATACCTCAATCCTTAGGTACGTTTGCTCTTCTTATAAAAGTCTTTGATTTGCCCCGGTTGCTCCTCCTGCTCCTTTACGATCCGCTTCCAAACTTCTTGCTGTTAGCGCTCTCTGCATTAGAGGCTAACCTGCTGCATCTTATCAAAATCTAAACACGGCCGATGCGGTCGCTGCAGTCTCTGTGTGGCGGCGGCGGCGTTTCCGGCATTTCCGTTTCCGGAATTGGCAGCATTTTGTGTCGTTGTTGTGGCTGATGATCCTCCTCCGCCGCTGGCGTTATTACTGCTAGGTCGCCTTCGCGGCGATATGGCGCAATGAAAGAGCTTCGCTGGCGGGCTTACAGAACGAACCATATCCATATCCAGACCCGTAGTGCTGGCCGGACTGCTTCTCGAGCTATTGTAATGGAAACTATACTTGGGCTGCGGCTGATAAATGTGATGGCTGCTATTGCTCATCTTCAGGGAGCTGCTGCATGCCTTTATCACGCTTGTTGTTGGCTCGTTCTCATTGCCTCCGTTCCCAGATGCGGTGCCAATCTTGGCACACTTGCTAGTTGCTCCAGCTCCCGCTGCTGCCGCTCCTGTTCCTGCTCCTGAGTCGCCGCCGCCATTCTCCTCGTTAACACTATTATCACATAATTGAATATTTTCGATGCCACAACGGGCCTCCGATAATATCAGTGGCGTTGTGGAGCGGAACATCATATGGCTACGATTTGGCTTGAATGCCTCCAATGGCGGCGATGTACGAAAATTCACGGGCGTCAATATGGGCTCCAGCGAGTTGCGCAGCTATATAGGGGGTATAAAAGTGTTAAAAGAAAGTAATTTTTTAAAAAATGGACTGTAACCCACCTCATCATCGGAGCTATGGGCCAGCGAACGCTTACGATTCTCCACCATTAGAGTGGAGCTGGTGGAGCGCTTTGAGTTCGAGGATGTGGTGGCCCGCTCCTCATATGGCGGTGCCTCTGTATCCAAAGAAGAGTTGCAGCCCCGATTCGAGATCCTGGATGTGCATGAGGAGGAGCCACCACCACCTGCTATCGCCGCATTCGTCATCGCCGTTCCGCCAGGATGCTGTCCTGCGTGCGACGACGGCCCGTTGATCACCTCGAGCTCCTCCTCGGAACTGTGCTGGTCGTACATGAGATGGGCGCAGGATGAGGATGAGTTCGGCTGGTGACACATCATTGCAGGAGCAGTGATTGATTTTTGTTGGCCAGCAACACCTGAGAAAGGGTGAAGAAAGGAGAAACAAGTTAGAGTCCAGCAAAAGAAAGGTAAGATTTAAACTTTGCCGTTTAGCAGCTATATAAATATGAAGCTCCAAACTCAACCAGAAAAAATCGAGAATAAATAATCGTAAGGCGGAACGCATCTTGAAGCTTACTAGTTTCCATATCCACGTCTAAGTGACGTTGGTTTTCCACATCGAGGAGTTCACCATCAGATTCGGTGCCAGAGTCATTCGATTCACGCTGCAAAAGAGAATTTAAATTAATTTAAAAATATTTAAAAATTAAAGTATTGATTTATTAAATATTAAATTTTATTTAGAAACTGTGATATCTCTAAGAGACTAGTTTTGAGTAGTCACAGCAACACATATAGACGGACATTGGCTAAATCAATAATAAAAATATTAATACCCTTTACAAGGCTACAAAATGTTGTAATCATTTAATGCACACCTTTTTTCGCATAAAATTCTTTGATGCCCTTAGTGAGTTTTCGCGAGTTTTCTGCCTGACAAACTTTATCATGATTTTCCACAGCTCCTCTACTTCGGACTTTTATTTATTCCACATTCTACGCTGTGTGCGTAGACGATGTTGCACCCACGCAAAGCACACATAAACACACACACACAGAGTGCACGAAAAACGACGTCGCTGTCGCAGTCAGCGTCCGCGTCCGCGTCGGCGCCGCAGTCGGCTTCGATGTTCTGTCTCCTCCGGTTTCTCCTTCTACTACTATTACTACATACTACTGACTTTTTTGCCGTTGCTCTTCACACGCTGTTTCTATTTATACGCCTCCACATGTATTTTTGTTTGTTATTTTTACGCGCTACTTCGTTTTCTGATTCCGCTTCCTGATTTTGCTCTCTCGCGGTCTCTCACGTTTTTTTGCACTGCGGGGCAGGCTTTGGCGCGCGTGTAAAGCGTAAGCGGCGCTTCCCTTTTGTGCAAAAATTTCAATCACGTTTACGTTCTCTATCACTTGTGGTTGTACGTTGTTCCTGTCTCTCTCTGTGTCGCCCACACTCTCTCGGCTGGTTGTAATTTCCGTAGCTAGCGCGAGTTTTTGTCAGAACGTTGAGAGAGAGCCGAACGAAAATCAGAAAGCCGAGTCCCGACTTTCGGAATATCCGCGCACCTTTCGCCGTAACTTATACAGCACGGAATTATCGATTTTTTTGTGGCACGGGAACAACGGAAGCCAGACGCGAAATTAAAAGGGACACCGCGGCACCGCCACCAAAGTGTTCACGTCGAGTTCGCGCTCGCGTAATCCGTAGCCCGTCGAAGTTTTAGCCGCCGAGATCCCGTTCGCCGCGCCCGCTTCTCCGATTTCCAGCAGCCAAAAAGTGCAGTTGTGCAACTGTTTTGGATCCGCCTACGCCTGCTGACTCCGCCGATTACTACGTTACTATGTGCCCCGCGAGTCTGTAGCTTCCAAGACCCGCTCGCGTCACCGGCAAGCGCTGCGTTCCAAATGAAAACTTATTGCGTCGCCTCTCGCGCTCACCAAAGTGCACTCACTACACTTCGGATTGGCAGCTCATGGATGGGAGGGGAGGGGAGAGGAGTCGTGCTGCTGCTCGGTTTTGGACATGCGCTCTCAACTCGTGCCTGCAAGAGAGCGATGCTGTGCCGAACAAAAATGTAAGATTTATGATTTTGAGAATTTATTTAGAAGAACTTCAATGATATATTTGCTTTATTAGTTACAAGAATAGTTTATTTTTTAATTCATATATGCATTTTGTAGAGATAATTGAGTGGCATGATTCAATTAGAGAGCTATTTTGGTGCCCTACACTTTCGTCGCGCACCTTGGTATTTATAGACGGAAGAAGAAGCAGGTTGTGGCAGGCCTATTGCCTATTCCTTATACACTTATCCAGAGTACATAGATGTATGTACATAAATGCATATGTACATACATATATGAATGTATCCATCTGTGAGTAGTAACGTGTGGCAGCAGAGCAAAGCGGAGGAGAGGAACAACGGTGCAAAAAGTGAAATAAGACGAAGCGTGCAAAACTCGTTGCAACGATGGATGATATGGGAAATTGTTTGGAGCTCGCTTTGGGGAAAACATGACATGGAAAACTACGCACGAACTGGTTTTTCGGCTACTCAACTGGGACTGCAGCGACTTTTACATAATTTGAGGCCTTTTGTAAATATTTTTTACTGCAATTTCTTTTAATTTGTAATATTAAACTTTAAATGTTATTGTACTTATGTACATACATACATTTTTTACCTTTCATTTTCACTTTTTCGCTGGCACTTAAACAGATTTTACATATTTTAGTCTAATAAATTTATTAAAAATTGCGAAATAGTTTTTTATTATAATTTTGCAGGGTTTTTGAAATTTTTGCAGCAGCTCCCTCGTGAGCTTTTCAATTCGCTTTAAATTTTACGCGGAAAATTTTACTACGAGTCTACGTGCCACAAATACATATGTACATCTATGCACCAATACACGCACAAACAGCCACCCACCGCCGCCCACCCCTCTTATCAACAAATACACGTCGCTTAAGTCTAAGTACTTTTGTTCCATTCATACCACACATACTCGCGCGAGCGCTGGGACTGGAGAGCGCGCGTCTGACGTATGGCGACAGTTTTGCAGAGAGTGCAGGGTGGTGTGGGCGGCGGTGGGTGGTGGGGGGTGGGTTGGTGTGTTCTGTGTTGCACAGCCTTCAGCTTGAGGTCTAAATTTAGCACGCAAGCTTGCAACTTCACTTCAACAGCAGGATTTTCACTCTCTCTCGCACACTTGCACTTGAACGCAACCACACACACACACGGCCGCAGCAAAAAACTTACTTGATTCCCTCGCGCGATGGATGCTTTTTTTTGTTATTTGTTTTCGTTTTAATTACAGATTTTGTTGATTTTTGGTATAGTTTATTTTGCACAAGTTGGTAATTGTTTTTTAGGTTTGGGGAGCATCGAGGAAAACCAGCGGCGAGTGAAGAACGATGAATGGCGCAAAGCAGCGCTACTACAAATTTAATTTGACAAAACAAGCTCCAAAGCGCCGCTCTCCGCTCTTTCCTACTCTCACGCGCTCTCTTCTGTGGTGCAACCTGTTTAGCTTATTTCAGTCTGGAAAAGGAAAAGCTTATAGAAGCAGAAACTATCTCATAGATACAATATTTATTTTATTTTTTACAATCAAAATTATGAACGAAACATTTTTGTTTCGTGATTTTGAGATGTAAAAGGAAGTAATATTGGATTTTTTAACTCCAAATCTGGGCGGTCATCTCCTTGCAACACTATCATCGCCCACTCAGTGAGAAAGTTCTGGCTGCTCTCTCCCAAGCACTCTCTCTCGTATATGTGCGTGCCTTGCATAAAAAACATACCCAATAAACAATTTCTGATAAAAAACGTTTGCTAATTTCAATGCCAAAGCTTAGAAAAATTTTTTAAAATCATATTATTAAATTATAATAACATATGTTTCGAACAAATTGCAAGAATTTCAAATAAACGCTGTTATTGATTTGTTTTGCTCAATTACTAGATCTTTTCCTATTGCTTGGAGAAAATAAAAATCGCTTAAGAAAATATGTTTACTCCGATTTACTTGTAACCAATGTTTTTATTAAACTTAAGGCCTTATTACGTGACCTTGGAAATACACGGTATTTTCATCACGAATGATGTACGCAAACGGATGATCGGCTACAAATTCCATTGGTTGTGGCGGTCTTAAACTATAAAAAAAAGGATGCCACGACTAGAAAATACAGACATTAATAACAAAATATAAGTTTTTAACTAAAATGAATACCCATACTGCAGTTACAGCCGCTGCCTCATCGCCCTCCTCATTGATCTCTATAAAGGCTTTTTGTAATTACTTTTTCAATTAGGATTATTGAGTTTTCCAAAAGGCCTTCAAAGCTCGCGCGCTTGTCGAATGCCTCCTGGATGTCCAACTGCAGGTGAAGGAAATAATACTATACGTTCCGGATAATCAGCGTAAGAACACACCCACCGCTTTAACGGGTTTTTCAGTTCCGGTCCAAACTCGATTTTGAACCTTGGTAGCTTGACAATTACTTCCCTTCCATTTAAGGGTGTAGAAAAGCCAATTATCTTATCCTCCAGATGGCTCAGACCATCAACCTGATCGGGCAGAAATATAGGCATTGACAGACTGGAGTTTCGATAAGGCAGTTCGATCACTTTTTCATCTAAATCACTTAAATAAGCTGCATTAATTTTGCCTCGCAGGGACATCATCTGGATGGGATTTTCCTCGTTTTGGGATACTTTAAACCTTCCCTCGCTGGTCTCTTCTTTATTGAACTTGTACTTCCATTGGCCTTTGAAGTAAATGGCATTCAGGAGCACTGCTCTTTATTCAGGATTGATGTCCTGAGCTGTAACTATATCCTTGATTTTGTCACGTGTCTTATCCGTCACCCACTTGTTGACTATCGCAGCCGCCTTGATCGGATTTGCAACGTTGATGGGCAGAGCCTCGGCCTTGAAGGAGTCTCTCAGAACCTGATTATACTTGGGCACCAGACGATAATGATCATTGACATATGTATGTATATGCTGTTGGCCAGTTCGAGGATAGCATCCTTCTCACGCCCCTGGAGGTCTCCAAAGAAATTCCTGGCCAGCCACTGACGTGGCCAACAAAATAACACCCGTGAGGAAGTTGCTAAAGTGTTTTACAATGCCTGGATTTTTTTCTTACATAGTATTTCATTTAAAACTTTGTGTTATTAATTCTAAATATTATCAAGAGGGTGCTCTTTATATAAACTTTTTGTTTAAACAAATCGGATTTGGGGATTAGCCATTGTCTGCCTTCTTAATCGTATTAGAAATTGTCTCTTTCTAAGTTCTGTCTTTGGTGATGAATTTAAATTTAAAGAAATGTTTAAAAGTCGCAAATCACGAAAGAATGTTCAAGTATTACCTTTTACAGGAATTCGAATGAGTTTTTCCTCACATTCCATAAATTGTAACTTTAATATAAGCAAGGAAGATGAAACACAACAGAAATTGAGATTTGAAATGGTCATAATTTTTTTGTCACAATTTTTCTTATACATTCTTTATTTTATATACAACATCTTAGGTCTAGTTCGTTTTTTGCATTCGTAAAGACAATGTTTAAGCTTAGGACTTAATGGCTAATGGATGGAATGATCTAAGTTTACCACAAATAAAAAATAAACAACGGGCGGGCGTGTTCGTCTCTCTTTGTCTCTCTCACAATCGTAATCTCGATTTTAAAAAGTAATTTTTTAGTTAAAGCAAAATAAACTAAAAACTATGTAGCAGTGGTGGTCAAAGAACTCAAAATCGAAGCTTGAAAAATTATAATTTCGACATTTTGAAGAGTTTTGCAGGTGAAGTCAATGTGAATTTAAATTAGAACATCACATGGCCGTCTCCAGCGGCTGACTGTGACTCCGTCCATTGGTTTGTAGCGGCTGCAGCCCACTTGTCCCGCCATCCCCATCGAAATCTGTTTCCAGAAGAGCCTCCGACTTGGAGCGATGATAGGGATTGGATAGTGGCGACGTAATGGTCGGCGAGGACTCTCCCGAGGCTGTTTGGTATACTGTCTTGGGACGCGACGACGAGTGCATCTGAGTGGGCGGAGGAGCTGCCGGCGGCTGTGCCAATGGCCTCGGTGTCCGGTAGTGTGAGGCGGGGGCCTTGCTGCTTCTTACTGCCGTATAGTAGGAGTCTGGGCGTCGCATGTCCGCTGGCGTTACGTTCTGAGAACTGGAGGGAACCGCCGGAGCAGGACGATACAGTGAGGACTCGGTGGAGTAGTTGAATTGATCCAACTTTTGGTCAAAGGGCAAAGACTCGCCGCTACTCCGTTGCGGCATAAAGCTGCTATGGGAGCTCCTCTGATACTCTGGCAGGTTCTGCTTGAGTTCGCTGAGGAAGGCCAAGCCGGGCTGTCCACGACGGCCGCCTCCCTGAGAGCTGCCGCCTCCTCCTCCGATCTCTGTCCTTAGAGGCAACGTACTGGCATTCCCGTAATAATCAGAGCCACCCTCGTCGCCCTCCTGATCTGTTTGATGTATAATAGGTGTGTCTTCCGCCACACTGGTGCTCACGGAGTTGGCTCTGGTGCCACCGCCATAGGTAGAATTATCCCGGAAGCCCTCATTCCGATAGCTCAGCTCAAAGGCATCGGGTCCCAGGGCAGCGGCGGCGGCAGCAGCACGAGCTCTGTGCCCTGTCGCCTTGGAAATGGTTGCCACCTTGTGCTCCTGCTGAGCGGGCCTCAAAGCATTCTGATTCACATACTCATTGTAATGGGGTTTCTGTTCGTAGCCCTCGAAGCTACCTGCCTCGGAGCTGAGCACACTTTTGTCCATGGAATCAATGGAGCCATTGGCCACCATTTGCTTGTAGTCCTGGCTTTTGGAAAGGGTTCCGTTGCTGGACATGTTCTGAATGAACCAAGGAAATAATAAATAAAATAAAAAATAATAATTAAATAAATGAAAAATAATAGGAAATTAATGAGAAAATAAGAAATCAAAAGGAAATCATACATAATTGGGTCTTCGTCGTAGGGAGCCCTGCGGATCGATGCTGTTTAAGCTGCGTAAACTCTGCCGGATGCTATTCCTGCGCTGCAGCCGCTGAACATGACGATGCTTGGACTTGGCAAACCAGCAAAAGGCCACCAGGATCAGCAAAATAATGGCAAGGGCAAAGGCCGATATAATACTGATTGCAAAGATGTCGGCGCGCCAGGAAAGTGGATCAATTATGACCTGGAAATGAGGAAACATTTAATCGATTATTGATTGATGAAGAAAATAAATTTAATAGAATACAACTCACCCTTGGATCCATTTCACAAATAAATCCCCGCTCCTTGTTACAATCCTCAATTTCGATTTCACCAAACACAAAATTCGTGCACCTCTCAATATGATTATAGTCCTGAATCCAAACTTTTTCGGGATACTTGAGGTGCTTCATCTGGGACTGCAAGTACCTCCAAAGCGTCGTCTTATCCGTGCGTAAGAACGGCATGGTGGAGTTCTCCGAACGGCAAAAGTCTCGGGCCTCGTGGAATGTCATCGGGGCTCCCACATAAATAAAGCAGGTGTCATGGACCAAAGCCCATCCAGGTGGACACTTGCCATCGAGTATGGTTTCATTATTCATTTGGAAGGGTACGGCCAGGACCTCCAGCAGCATGGGATCATCTGTAGATAAGATCAAAAATTATATTACTAGAAATATTTTATTTTTGCAGAAAATAGCTTACCAGATTTATCCCGTATACGCGACTGCACCGAAATGGTATTATTATAGCTCCAATAATTGTGACGAGCATCGATCTTGGAGCTCCATGTTTCAAAGGTCCTGAGGGAACATTTTTATTAAACATTAATAATTGTTTAAAATATTTTAGATTTTATCTTACCTGTTTTCATAGTCAAAACTCAAACTACACAGGCAGGAGAAAGAGAAAATTGAGAAAAATAATTACAGAAATTAGAAAAAGAGTCTAAAGAAGATCTAGAAAGATATCAGTGACTTAAATTACTTATAGTAAGTTATAGTAAAAGGTATTGAAAATTTCTTCAAATTCTTTTCTTAAAACAAAAATATTTACATGGAATTATTGACAGTCAGCAGCTCATAATCGTTTTCATAGTTCTCGAAAATATTATCCACATATTGTTGACCAGCTGTTCCTGCAACAATGGTAGCCCGAGTCATCCAATTGGTAGCAAAGTTTCTACAAAAAATAAATAAATATTACTAAATTAATATTTAAATATATGAAATTAATAACGCGAGATTTTACCTATAGAAACCATTGTGAGCCGTGGTCTGATAAATCTGCAATCGCACCTTTTCGAAGCCTGAAACCTCCATAATTCTTCCTCCCACATTGCTGTGAACATAATTATAGCTGAAATTGGAAACCACTTGGCACAATCGTATCACATCCTCATAGCCGGCCATATTTTGGGCAAAATAATTCCTATATAGCTCCACTTCCTGGTACGGCGACGACTGTCGTCCTTCCACATACACGGCCGGGCGATTGCGATTTCTCATAAAGAGATTATGGTGAACAAAGCCCCGCAACGAGGTGGCGGACCCTCGGGAATCGGCTCGAATGCGAAGTCCTCCTTGATTTTCCATTATCAGGTTGTTCTGTTAAAATAATTACAAAATATTCATTAAATAAATTAAGAATTTAGATAAAAGACGCGGATAACTAACCATAAAATACAACGAGTTCATGTTCTGCACATCCAAGTTTAGGGCTGAAACACAGGTTGAGAAATTTCCATACAACTGCCTACAGTTTCTTTCTATTCGATTTCCTATTAGGGTTAAAGTGGGCGTAACCTCGCCGGCAGAGGAGTATGTGACCGCTCCCTTCATGGCACCTGAGATGTGTGTGTCTGTGATGTTGTGGAGGGCATCGCGATCTGTAGAAAATTCATTTTTTATAAGAAACTATTTTAGATAAATTAAAAATATTTATATTTACATTGTCCCAAGGTGGAAATGGGCACCGTAACCACCTCGGCTATAAATCCATGCGTTTCGGGAGCACCACTGGCCACCAACTGCAGACTCATCGTCGGACCCTTGGTTTTGAAGAACGATCTTTGATTGTCCGTATCCGATTCAATTTTTCCCAAATACGTAGCCGTTACATTATATATATCGCCATCGTACAGCTTTATAAAATCCGTCCTTCCATATAGCTTCGAGTGATTGAAAAGGTTCGATTGCAGCAAACGGAACCCAATGGGCTTCGCTCGAAAGGCCGAGGTGAAGATCTTGACGCAATTCACGGGATTATTGTCATATTTGTAGTAAATGAGCATGCGTTCTTCGATGGTCAGGACCTTCTGCGGGTCGCATATATCCACCAAGGAGAAGAGCTTGTACGGGAGATCTAATTTCTTCAAGGGCGAAAAACTAGATTCGTCGCTATCGCGACCTTCGCCTGTGAGGGAAACAATGCTGATGCCCGTGCCCAAGGTCTTGTTGATGTTCAGATGATTCAGGTTGAGCTTGCCACTGGGAGCTATTAGATTTATGCCATGGTTGGCCGAGTTCTCGATGCTCACCGAAGTTATGGAGGGGTTCTTGTGGATGGCTTGTATGGCAGCCGCCTTGTGATTGTGCAGGATTCCCGCCTGCTCGATCTGAACAAACTCCAGTTGGCTCTCCCTCAAGGGTAACCTGGCATGGGATCTTGTGTTGTGCATACGGTGTTCATACTGGATTTCCTCGAACTTGGAGTTGGCAAAGCGAATTCCGCCCCAGTAAACCTCATCGTCGGCGACGCTGTTGCAGCTGACAAAGACAAAGACATCATCCCAGCGGCATTCATGGCGATGTCCATAAAGCTGGCCATTCAAGCGCTCGGCGCAATCCTCCATGCGCTCCTCGTCACCGCGACACTCCAGCGGCTGAACCCATGACCAAATTCTGGTCAGAGAATTCGTGTGGAACTCGATTCGGCGATCATGGCCGTAGTAAACATTCAGGGGATCGTAGCCCATCTCACGGCAAACCACCTGGGCATTTCTCTCCGTGAACCGGCTGTCACAGATGGGCACCCATTGAAGCGTCGTGTGATTAAAGTACTCCAAAAAGCCCTCGTTAAGGCCAAACAAGCCATCGGCATCGCCAGAGCAATTATTGGCACTGGTACACAGTCGGATGGCATCGAATTCGGTCAGATGAGCACTCATATCTTCCAGAGCACGCTTCTGGGGCTGTCCATCGGTCAGGGCTTCACGGGTGGCGTTCCTAAAGGGTCTCATCACAATGGGCGATTCCTTGTAGCCAATGGCCACAAGATTACCCAAGACAAGGATGCCGACATTGGGTTCGAATTCCATGGTGACTCCATGGTTTATGGTCAAGGTTTTTCCGGGCATTACTGTGATATCCGAGGATATATAATAGGGAGTATTTTGTTTCTTTAAAATCAAATCCTTGTACACCCGACCACCTCTATATGTCGTTAGATCAACCTCCTGATCCTGATTAAAGGGCACCACCACGGAGACGCTGGCATCGTAGCTGTCCTCGATGAGGAATGGCTGATATATAACATCCGCATGATCGTTCCAGTTGTCAAAGTCAAAGATTTTTGCCTCTATTAATGCGGTATCCTTGGTGCCCCACCAATTCTCCCTCGCCTCAAAGTAGTTGTTCAAACGGGCCGATCTGACACCGGCAACCAGGTTATAGTCCATTTCATTTTCCGATATAAGATTGCGATATAGACGAACGTTCTGAACGCCATCTAAACGAATGACAGCTGTGGGTATTTTATGCTGTTTTCTAATTCTCCGGGCAGCTTTCATATACTGATTTCGATAGTTTGCGGACATGGTCACAATATTATTTCCTTTGAAACTATTGTATTCAATGCTCGCTGGGACTTGTCCAACAATCTCACTGAGGGAATCCGCCTTGAAGAGCAGCACAAACTTGGCATTATTTGATTCAAAGCGGTTGTTATCGAAGCGCAGACGCTTCTCCATGCCATCCAGTAGGATCAGAGCCCCCGGGCAGTTGTTTTCCCGGAAAACATTCGAGGTTATATTGAAGACTGTGTAGTGCCCGTGGACGGAGATGCGGAAGTCGCGATTTCGCTGCCAGGTGCTGTTGCCGAAATAAATCGAATGGGTGAAGTTTTCGTTGTATTGCCAGACATAAGGCAGAGAAACCTAAAATAAATAAAGGAAATTAATTTCATATTTATATTTTACTTTGTGAATTTAAAAAGCTACCTGAAAACCTCCATGGGTGTTCTGCTCCACTGTTGTATCCTGGATCACATAATGGAACAAATTATTCGAAGATCGCAGATCCTTGGACATCTGTCGGATGCCAAAACCATTCTGTGAGACCAGAGAACTATTCACATGCAGAGTAACCTCGGAAATATTGCTGGAGATCACATCCCAGAAGGGTGATCTTATCAGTATAGCTTCTCGTTCGTTATAGCTCAATTCGGAGTTGATTAACTTGATCGATTCGTTGGCCTTACGCAGATAATACTCCCCATTATCGCCTATATAGCGATTGTAGTAGATGCCCGTAATACCTCTCAGATTTTTCTGAATTTTCGTTGATCGAATCGTCAGAGTGGGCACCGGGCCGCTGACAATGCGATTTCGGATATTTTGAACAGGCGCAGTGACAGTACTCAGCATCAGAACTGCTCCGCCGAGAGCATGCAAGCCGCTTTCGTAGTAAATAATGATGCCATAGCTACTGCTGGTGGCCGGAAAGACATTCAAATCCCTTTTTACTTGCCAGAGATCACTTCTGATGTTCTCCGTGCGGGCATTCAGGATGCTGATGCTCTCCGAGGAGAGATTGTGAATGGGATTTAGGAGCTGTATGCCGATGACATAGCCAGCTGGGCATTGCACCACTATTTTCCGATTGATGTTCTGTCCGAGAAGCTCTTCGGTCCTGATGTACTTGTGCTCAAAGGTTCCCAAATCAATGTTGCTGATCTCATGGGGCAGCACATACGGATCATAGTCGGTGTCATAGGCATTGAAATCCCTCGCCATGTTGAACCATCCCCCGATTTCCTTTTGATCCAGAGCTGCTATCACGGCATCATGGGTAATGCCACTGCCCTTGTTGTCCCTGATGATGGATCCGGAGATCCTGAAATCGAGTTGCTTCAAGCAAATGCCACTGCCTCGATTGCCAGAGAATTCCGAGTTCTTAATGTTATTCACCGACTTGCCAGCGTAGAGATCGGAGTAGACAATACCCAGACCGTCTTGCAGGTTATTCACCACCCTCACGTTCTCCAGGTTGTGCCGGGCATGATCCATTTGAACGGCTGGCTTAAAGGCATTGGTCGTGTAGTCAAACAGGCCCGCCTTTTCCACGGTCACATACTGAAGGTCAGCTCTCTCGGCGAGCATGCTGAAGCGTATACCAGCCCAGGCACCCTCATAGCACCGGAGACCCACATCGTTCTCGTGGCTGCAGGTGTTCTCAAATTCATATTCGGCCCGGCACTTGGTCACATCACGATCCTGCAGGGTGCAGCGAACGCTGGCCATCAGAATATCCTCCGAGGTGCCGGCATTGGGAAGTTGGGAGCGCAACAGGCGCCAATCATCGGGATTTAGTGAGTAGCCCAGTTGGTGGCACACCAAGGCAGCGTTCAGAACATTCCAGCCATAGTCGCAGACGGTGCCCCAACGGCCTTTAAGATACACCTGAAGGCGTCCCTCGTTAGCCCCGGCACCGCCAACCAAGCGAACTGGCACCCTAGGCACTCCATCCGCGGGTATCACCTCCGTTTCCATATCCACGGCCTCCGTTTCGCTATCCAAATCAATGGTCTCCGTGTCGTTGTGTTCCCCAATAATTGTTTCCCTTTTAAGAGTGAAGAGTATATCGTCAGGTCGGCGGCCTCGGGCTTCTAGTTTTCCTGCCACCATCATTCCCACACTTGGCTCGAACTTAAGAATAGTGCCGGGTGACAGAATTAACTTGCCACCGGGCCGGATGTTGATATCCTTAGTAACCGTATAGGTGCCCGCAGGAACCATATCCTGACCATCAACTTCGCCACCGATGACATCGCTGCCCTCGTGAAAGAAGCGCGGGACCACTGTGGAAACTGTGATCATGGCAGTGGAACCAGGATTGGAACTGTGCAGCAAGTAGGGGATATAGTTGATCTTGGCGAGATTATAGCGATCGTTGCGATGGAAGAGTCGCGCATATATTTTGTTCTCGTCGGTGTGGCCCAACCAATTGCAGGTGGCATTTATGATCTGGCTCTGATCCGTGAGCTGTGACCCAATCTCGTACATAGAATCCAGATTATGCAGGATATTCCTAAAGACATCGATATTACTGGAGCCGATAACCACGGGTGCGGCCACTCGAGAGCGCGGATTGAGTCTGCCGGCGCCATCACTGCCCTCCGAGCCTGCTATGAGTGGGCCAAACGCTTCGGTGATGTTGTTGCCCCTCACAAAGTTCCGCGTAAAGAGTATGTACTGAACCTCGGAGCGACTGTAGGGAGACAGACCCAGGGAAACCACATGGACACCACTGTTCCGCATGAAATAATTGCTTTGTATGAGGAGTTTAACCGGAAAATAGTTAAACTCCGGATATATGTAATCATTATTCACAAACAGGCAGCCATAGGAACCATATCGGAACATGTTGTACTCTATTTTGCCCACCAGATTCAGGGCGGGACTCAAGTTGATGGAGTTCGCTTGCGAATACTTGAATTGATTGTGTCCCAGCTGGAGTTGCATATTGGGCTGACCATTGGCGGTTGCCTGGTAGCAAGACTCAATGAACACATCATTCTGCTGACTGCCATTGAAGCTATTGCCGGTAATATTCACCCAAATGGGGCGACAAAAGTTGCCGTGAAAGATGCCAGTCTCTAGATTGCCACCAATTTGCGAATACTCCACCACGCTGGTCTGGTTAAAGGGTATATACTCCACTCTGTTGATGTCTGTGGTGTGATTTAGCCAGGTGGCCACGCCATATCCTTTGTTGGCATTCAACGCCGACCTGGAGATGTTACGGTTTCCGCCGTAGTAGGTTATGTTAACGCCGGCGCCATTATTGAAGCTTATGTTGGAGCTCGTTATGTTGACATCTCCGGCGCCACTGGTGACATGCACGCCGGCCACATGACCATTGCCAGACACCGAGCTGCCATGGACATGCAGCTTGGATCGGATGTTGTCTATAGCCACACCACGACCACCATTATCCTCTACAGTGGACTGGGCCACCCTGAGATCGTAGGCCACAGAGTCGCCCGATGTTATGCGGAAATAGCCATTCAACTCTTGCCTGGCGTCTGCTTTGATCCTCACAAACATCTTGTCCCGGGTTGAGGTCACACTCTGGGGCCTCGTAAAGTTCCTGGCCTTCCATTCGAACAGCAAACGATCGTTGGTGGAGGCTCCGTCGAATACCTCAACGCTGACCGTTTCGTTTTGCATGAGGAAGAAGTGCTCGAAGTGCAGGGTTAGTAGGTAGCCGGGTCTCGTGAAGAAGTATTTGCCGCACTCCTTGGCCGATCCGGAATAGTACTTTTGGGTAAAGGACAAGGAGATGGGATACGTTTGTCCCGATGTCGTGGGCAGGGTGCAAAAGTCATAGATGCTGGCGCGATCCTTCCTCTCCGTTCCCCTGAGATCATGGCCCACATACTTGATGCCATCACCGGCATTGTCGACAATAGAGCATCCATCCAACTGGACCAAACCCTGGCTGGAGTTTACAAAAATGCCGATGCCATTGCTCTTCATTACCGTAACATTCTGGAGCTGGAATCCCGCCCAGGGCAGGGTGCTATTGAAGCCCGTGTAGGCGGAGTGGCTGATCACCACGTGCTCCATTTGGGGCGGCAAACCCTGAACTTCCACCGCTGACTTGGCGCTGAAGCCGGCACCATTTCCAGCTCTTATAATATCGACATATTTCAGACGTGACTCTGATTGTGCAGCATAGACGGTGTTGTCTCTCCCCAGGGCCTTTGTAGATGGCGCATTATCGAAGTAGATGCCACGCCAGTGACCCAGGGGCTCCGAATGGACGGGCAAGCACTGGATTCCCAAATCATTGTGATAATCACAAGCACCAGCTCCCATTTGTCTCGACGTCCAAGCGCAGTTCTGGAGATTATTTTCTCCGCCGCGACATTTTGGCTGCTCGTACAGGAGTCTGGGATAATATCCAGGTGTCCTTTCCACCCAATTCCAGAATCTGCCTCCGCGGTAGCCCAGCTGTTTGCAGGCCACACCATAATCCAACAGTGTCCAACTATTTATATTTATTTATTATTATTTAAATCATATTTTTGGTACGATTTTTTAAACTCACTTTCTGGAATTGGAGCAAACTGAACGCCAGGCTCCTTTGTGGTAGAGCTGCAGTCTGCCCTCCACGGGCGTGGGTCCATCCACAAGTCGTATACCCTTCTCCTGATCATCGGGTAGTTCCAGTTTATAATTGGCAGTATTACTTTGGGATTTGAGCACTATACGTGAGGTGGGAGTGCCCTGAACATAAATAAGAAATAAGAAAGAATTAATAAAGGAAATATTGATGATAAATTTTATATTAAATTTTCTTATTAATCCCCCTAATCAAATGTTTTCAAAACAAATATATAAACAAATAAAAAATAGTGAAAATATTTACAGGTTATAATTTATTTTTTTAATTTGACTTGTCTGCTGCTTTTCATCATTTTCTTTCGCACATATTTTGACTTTGACTCTCTCACGTAGCATGCAATTATTTTCGTTTTTCAATTATGATCTCTTCTCGCCACTTTTAACCTTCGCCTGCCAATGAAAAGCGACATGAAAAATACATACTATATGCTATAAAGTAATTTCCAGGCAATTTGGGGCACCAATTAACACCTATGTTTGCCTCGAAGATCAGCCACCCAAATAGGAGAGATCTTCGCCCACAGCCACAGACAGAACAAAACATATTTATTTAATTAACGCTCTTGGCTCTGCTGAACTCTTAACCCACGAAAACACATGACTAAACTATATTTTGCATACTTCAAAAAAAAAGTGTGAAAACATAATTGTTGAGGGCTAAGAATTAAGCTTAAGCGCTTGACAAAAAGCCAATTTAATCATACATTTCCCTTTCAATTATGCGCTCTCCCGACATTCACTTAAATCTAATTAACCCACGCTGACCCCTTGAACCCGCTGATTAAGTGACTTTACTCCACTAGAACTACTGTCCGGAACATGCAAACATTGCTCTTTGATGACGATAATTGGAAGGAAGTCTCCGAACTGAACTTGGCTGACCCAATTTGCGACAGGTCATAAGATTGCGCATGCCCAGAGGCCCTAACCTACCACTATACATCGGATACGAGCACGCCCTGTCCTCCATTTGGTATCCGGAGCAGTGCTCTGGTTTGTGACTGCACTGGAAGAATAATTGTAGCAACGATCAGGATAAAATGGGGCTTTAATAAAGTTTTATTTTTATTTTAAAAATGCATTTTTAGTCTCCCTTGAAACAAAACCTTTATTTTTTCTTTCACTGACGCATTGTTGTTTGTTATACAAATAATTTACATACATTTATTCTTTGTGCATTCTTCCCTTTTATGTCTATATAAAACTAATTGAATTATATTATTTTCTGTGTATACATATCTCCCCTTTAACCAAGCCTGGTGTGTAAATCAGACAATCGCAATCTTATCGCGTCTGTAAAAGTCAACAATGAGAGAACCCCTGTATATGAAACCCTTGTTACAAGGCTTATCTATCATTAAGGTTACTCATGGTGGACTCTCGGCGGCTGATAGCAACAGGTGCCGCTTAATCATTCGCCAAAAAACAACGCCTACAACAGGTGAAAAATGCGAAAATGGAATGAGGTTCTTAACTTTAATAAATAATTCTTTTATTGTGGTTAATGTTACTTTAATATATTTGAGTTTCTGGAAAATATTGTAAATGGAAAAGGGGAGTAATAGCTGCAATTCGTATTTATATTTATGAAGGGTTTTTTGAAGCATTTTATAGTTTGAAATGGTAATTTTAATTTCTATAATTTTGGAAAATATATCTTATTGCTAATTCAAGAATTTTATAATATTTTAATTTGAGAAATTTCGATTATCTGCCGGCCAAGAAGCACGAATAATTATTTGTTTCATAAAGAATAAACAAATAAATTGCTTTTAGTATACAGTTTATAATAATTCCATTTAAAAACAGGCAAATCAGATTCTGTTTTTATACAGATCATAAAATGTGCATTATAATTATTAATTAGCTTATTAATTTAGTTATCAAACTGCCTCTTTTAACGCAATTTCCAGCCACCCTACTTGATTGCACTAATAAAACCTCAAATTTCCGACCCAGTAAACCCTACTCAAGTTTCCCTATAATGAATTTTCACTTACTTCACCCCCGTTTCACTATAATTTTCTCTCAACTTACCACCGCCTGCAGGACGCCGCTGATTTTCAGCCCCTTTGTGGGGGCAAATTCGATGGTGACACCGGGCTCTATGGTCAGCTTGGCGCCGCGCAACACCTCCAAGTCCTCGCGGGCCAAGTATGGACTCTCGCTGAGCCGCAGGATACGCTCGCTAAGGATTTCCCCACCTTGCAGTTCCGTGTAGGACAGGGCTGACGTCATGGCCGGGGGAGAGGAAGTCGTTGGCGCCGTCGTGACGTCGGAATGCCTCGTCGCTGGCAGGAGCTGGGTGGCGCCATCGAGACTGGCGAACTCAATATCATTCTCCGGGAGCAACTCCACCTCCAAGTCGGTTTGTTGTTTTGGTGGATTTGGATTTTCCTGGGCCTGCGCCAAGTGTGTCAGGAAAATGGGGGACAAGAGGAGGACAATCCCCCATGAACATATGGCGGGCCATTGGGGCTTTGATTCCCTTGATTTTCCTTGAGTTTCTTTCTTTACTTTTTGTTGGCAGTTCGTTTTATGTCGTTGCAGCTTCATTTGTGCATCGTTTTCTTAAATCGTTAAATTTAATTTGGTTTACTTTTCGTTGAAATTAATTATTTCACTAATAGCTTTCTTTATTACGCATACGCCATGGTAGTTTTCGTGATTATTAAACAGCTGGAGAGAGCGAAGAAACAGATTTGTTATTGGAAATTAATGTGTGGATTTGGCATTAATTGTTATTAAAAAAAACAGCATTATTTGTTGTCTGGAATATTTTTTAAACTTCACTAGTTTGTGTTATTTATATTCTCTTATTTGGGGGTGTTCTTTTTATTCTATTTTACTTGTTTTTATTTATTCACAGTTTTCACTAAGATGTTTGAATTTGTAATTTCTTATTTGATTAAAAAAAAAAGATTTTTTAGCACATATTTATAACCGTTTAATTAACTTTTTCCTAATAACTCCAAAATAATTCGGAATACACTTTTATGATTTCAAAGGTTCACAGTTGTTGGAATTCATTAAGATCTTTCTTAATAACTTTTTACTAATTTTCCACCAGTTTTCATTGTTTTTCCTAGTTCAAAAGTTACTTGTTTTGTGGGTGTTAACCAATTTTCAATGTTTTCCAGCGCCCTAAAAAAGCTGATGCGTTTTTCTGTGAAGATTTCCCAACCGAAACATGAGAAATTCGGTTGGTACGCCAACATTGGTAACAAACTTTGGTGATAAGCCGCTAAAGAACAACAACAAAACTCAAACCAAAACACCTTTTCAACCGCAACACACACAGATACTCGAACAAATAGCTATGCAGTTGAGTTAACTTTATTTTTTTTTTCTATTTCTCTTTTTCAAAAAACACGTCCATACGCAAAGAACCGTTAGCAGCGACTGACACTCCGGAGAGGGTTTAGTGGCTTGCATTACCCACTGGGGAGCGCGGACGCCAAGCAACCAACAACAAAAGCGGCGAAGGGAACAACAAAAGAAATGAGGCAAACAAACACAACAAAAAAAAACATACAGAAACAACAACATGTAAATTATTGGGGAGTTGTTGCTGGAACTCCCCCTCCCCCATAAAAGTTTTTGTAAAATAACTGTAAATGTGTAGGCATTTCATTCATGCCACAGAGAGGCACAGCTCGAGAGAGATGGAGAGACTAAGAGAGCGACGCACGCACCGCAAGCTAAGTTCGTGTTTTTCTTTAGATTTTCTTTTCCTTTCTTCTTCGGTTACGTGTGCGTAGTAAGGAGAGAGAAGAAAGCAGAAAGCATTTCCACCTTCGACTTAGCGGGCTTTACCTTAAACTTTTCCCCACCTCAAAAATGCACTGAGAGATGTCTTATGGAGATCAATAATTTTGAAGTTGAAAAAAAATACTAATAAATAAAATAACAAAAACAAAACAAATTATTTTTATGTTTAATTATTGAAAAAAATCTTGAAAAAAGAAATTTGCTTTCTACCTAATATTTAAATTTAAATAGAATACATTTTAATACAATTATTCATTTTTCTTTAATACAAAAAAATATAATTATTTGTCGGCAGTTAGGAAAAAAAGTCATATTTAAAATATATTTACAAAATTTTTCTCTATCTTTCACAACTTTTCCAATGGCCAGCATATCATATGTATCGAATATGCAAAGTAGCTTCAAGAGAGCCGGGTTCTACCGGGGGGACAACGGTGCGTGTGTGGATTGTATCTTTGTATCTTGTATATTGTATCTCGGACGTGTGACTCAACTGCAAGCGATGCAAGTCGTTGAACGACGTCGTCACCGGCTGAAATGTTGTTTTCGTGGTTGCCGTGACTGCATTTGAAGTGCATTCAATACGCTTATTGTCTTTTTTGCCTTTTTTATGGGTTTATTAACTTTTTAGTTTTCAGCTCAGTTTATGCTTTGGCATTTCGGTTTTTGTCATAAATTAATGCAAGGCACTTAGCATAGTATTTTTTTTATTTTATGACCAAGGAATCTATGGGTTTTTATTGAAAGTAATTCAAGTCATAAATATGGGAATTATTATTCAGGGTATATTTAAAATTTGTAATTTTTCTAGAGCTTATAAAAATGATTAAATTCTAAACTCGTTTTAACCGCTCTTCAAATTTAGTTTCAATTCCCACAGCCTGAGTTCTTAGTCTAATTGAGCTTTCTCTTCATGTGAAAGGGTTATCCCCCGCTGTTTAGCTGGTTTTTTGGGAAATTTTACAGCAAATTAATTTAGTTTCCGTTTTAACCAAAAAAATTGAGAGTTCAACAAACCCGTTGGCTCCAGAAATTGTTTGTTAAAATTACAATTGTCTAACCAATTTTATGGTCGTTTGAGAGCTCCCATCATTGTTCAATTTGTTTCGTTCTGTTTTGCTTTGATTTACGTATAATTTTAACTAGTTTTGTTAGTCATTTGCCGGCATGAATGACTAATACCACTGCATACTCGTATTTTTCTATATATCTTTCTGTATAGCATCTACAGTCATTGATGATGCCTCGCACGCTAAAATGTTAATTAGCTTGACCTGCAAGTTTAGCATTTCTATTACTTTTGTTGTTTTTTATAGATTGATTTGTTTTATAAAATATTGATTCTTTTATAACTAAAATAATATTTTATAAATTTTAAATTACCTAAAAACCCCCTTAATTTATTTATTTCATCAAGTTTGGAAATAAATTACAGACTTTTTATGCCTGTTAGCACTGAGAATGACCTCAGTCTCTGAAGCTTTTTGTTTTATCAAATTCTTAAATATATATGGCTATAGATATAGGTTTACAGACCCCTAGAAAATGCACTGTCTTTTTCCCATTATCTAAAAGCCAACTGATTGATAATGCGCCACTTCCTTTTGGCGAAAATGTTCTTTTAATTCGCTTTTTTCCGGCCCATCAGAGAGGGAGGGACAACGCGTCATCGGCGGCTACCCGTCGGATGAGTAATGCGGAGCGGAAGTAGCTAGAGGAACTACAGAGAGAGAGAGGAAGCTGTCCCTAGGCCAGACGGGGGATTTGGCGGGAAACAAGTGCAACCAACTCAACGATGCGGCTCGCTGAACGCATCGGGGCTCAAAAGTTGCAGTTGCAGTTGCAGTTTATTGGCCACAAACAAAACGCAAAAAAGGAAAAAAATAGAGTAAAAAATATCCATAGATGGTGCAATTATTTGCCAAGAAAGCGTGCAAAACAAGGAGCGAAACAGAGCAGCCAGCTAACAGAATTTTTCGGATCCAAATCTTTATACTCCGATGGGTTTTTCAGTCTTTCGCTGAACCGAAAAGAAAGAAAGAAAAAAAGCATAGTTTTATGATGGTTACAATTGAAAGATTTTGAACCTGAGCTCTAAAATTATATCATAAAATGGGGAAAGAAAAATCATATATATTAATAAATGCCAAAGGTAGAGTTTTTATAATTCCAAAAAGCTTTAAAAGAGCAAATGCTTTTATTATTATTTCATATACTTTTGTATTATTTTTCTTTACAATTTTTCCTCTTTTATTTGATATAAAATTGCTAGGATTAAGTCTTTGATGTAGACCAAGAACCCATAAGAAATAATCGCCAATAAACCGGTTTCAGTCGGCTTGGCAAGACAGCAAAGGAAAAGTAAATATCAAATATTATTTGCAAGTTTGCTAACTTGGTTTCTTTTATTTATACCTAAATGTTGTTAAAAGCCAGTATAAACTCGATTTATTTTTCCTTTTTATTTTTAAATAAATAATATTATTATTATTTCCTCTAATGGTCAAGCTAAGAACCCAAACTGTTTTCAGCCAAACCTCACTACTTTTCTGGCCTTCTATTCAGCTCAAATTTAACCGTCACAACACTCATGACCTGCTTCCAGAATATGTACAAAAATCACTTTGTGTTCAAGGCTTTTATTCTGCGATTCTTAACAAGAATCCTGTCTCCTTTTGGCCATCAATTGAAGCCTTAATGCTCTCGGCTTCTTGTATGTTTTCTTTGTGTACACTCCACATTTGCGCTGTTACATGTATTGGTGTGTTTGGTAATACTTTTTTTTGGCCAAAGCACCAACACAACCTCACTTTTTTGTGGCCAAGCTTTTCACTCTCTGTATTTTCTTATTGCAATCTTCACTTTATAAGCACTGTTTTCCTTATATTTTTGTTTAGTTATTGAAACACTTTGTTTGAAGAAATGTATGATTTATTTTAGCTTTTTAAGTGGCGTCGCAACGCTTTAAGGCGCGGTCAGCACTCAGCCAGCGATCACACTCTCGCACACACTTACGCACACACTCGAACCGCCAACTGTACGTATACGTGACAACAACAAAGCCACCTTCTGAGATCAATAAGTTAGCGCTATATTCCCGCGATCGAGCGTCTACGAGCACAGAAACGTCCAACAGCAAACACCGTCCGAACCACAATGAGCAGCGTTGAGCACATTGAGTTGCCCGGAGAAGCTAAAAAGTCGCATTGAGCACAACGTCCAGAGCAGCTTTCGGCTGAGCGAGCGGCCAAAACGCCAGCAACTTGGCCGAAATGCTAACAGTGGAGTGTGGAGCCCAAAAAAGCTGCTTCGCTGCCCCACGGAGCTTGGTAGATGGAACCTGTTGCTGTTGGTAACATGGCTGCAACGCTGTTAAGCTGCGGGTGGAAGTTCTTACCTTGGTTTGATTGCGAATATAATCAGGCGATCCGCTGTACGACTGAATTACTAAAAATATCGGTTGCTGAAAATAGCTGCTTTTATCGTCTCAGAATTCGCTGAAAATACCTATCGTTCCTTATCCGAATAAAAATATCAATTAACTACATATATTACCGATATTTTTAGTCGTACTGGCAATCCCCTGATTGTGAGGTAAATGCATAGTTTTCATATAATTTGATTAAAATCGGATCTCTTTAGTTAGATTTAGATTTGGATAAATACAAAATTAAAATTAAATTTGGAAACATTTTAAACAATAAAGTTGATTTCCTTTTTCAACATCTGCAGCATGACATGTGTGTTGGCTACACAATGTGTGTTGCGCAACATGTCCCTAGCAACATTTGAGAAAATATACTTTTGCCTTGCAAGCTACCACAACAAGTTGTTCGTTTCTCGCACTATTTGTTGAATGGTGCCACTGCTCCGATGTGAGGTTCGGGATCTGTGTCTGTATCTGTAAAGTAGTGTATAAATATCTTAGCCTGGGTAAAATACATTATACATTATACAGATCCAAAAAAATCGTACTTATGTAAAATGGAACTAAAAGTTAAAAACAACATATGTCAATAGATGAAAATAAAATTTTAAAATAAATCAGTAAAATCAAATATAATATTTTTAAAATGTACATTTCATTTTTTTTTACAGTGCTAAAATTAAAGAAAATTCATATTGTTATATTGATCATTACAGGGAAACTTCAGCATAAAATAGGCAAGATTCTTTTATTTAGAAATCATTTTTAGATTGATTTAAATTGATTGTAATCTGAATTTTTTAAATAAAGATTATTTATTAAAATCATACATTTTTTTTTTTGAAATATGAATGTGCGCATACATTAGCTTATTTTGCGATTTACATTTTTTAAAAATAATTTTGAAAAATTTGCAATCTTGTTGCATAAAAACATTAAATTTCCTCGGCAAATGATAAAAAGTGGTAATGTTCGAGACCATTCTCACGCAACCATTTTTGTTTTATTTGGCAAACAAATCACGTGCTTTCCTGGGACTCGAGATGATATCATCTTGGCGGAGAAACTTGGCGAATTATTTTATAGTTGAGTCCGAAATTCATGTCATTTGTGGGGAAAAGTACAGATATTTGGCGGAAAGGGGGGCATTCCAGGAAACTCACAACTCCCAACTGGCGGCGAGGATGATGACAATTTGCGTGGCATTTTAATTGAACTTTCTACGTGTCCAAGTGGCGCATACTTGATTTCAGTCCCTACCCCCACACCTCCCTCTAAATCGATGTGCCGGAGAGTCAATGTTAAAGGCGTTGCCACAAACCGCAAACTGTCGTGTCTGCCGAGTCTAGGAAGGTGAGGTGAGGGGCCTCGAAACGTGCCCGAAGTATTATTACGGCCGCCGGCTGAGTCTGTGTGATTGATGGCCCCAAAACGCGAGTGAGTCAGTGGATTTTTTTACAATACAACTCCACGCAGATCCCTTTCGATCTTGACAGCGATCACTCTAAGATCAGCACAGGTTTTATGGGAAATAAACTGCCAAGATTGGTAATTAAGAAAATCAAGAGGAATTTAGTTGAGGGAGAGACCTTGAAGATCTCTTGGGGGAAAAATGATCTAGATAACTCTTCCATGCTAAAATTAAGGAAAATTCAAAAATCTCTTATATTTTTATATATTATTTTATTAAAAACTATAAAAAACCGGCATTTTTTCTCATTAATTTTAAAACGTTTATAAATTTGTAGGAAAATAGTTTATTTAAAATATTTTAGGAATATACTGGAACTTTATCTATCTTTATACCAAAAGGAAATAAATGAATAGGTAAAACATAAACAGAAATTTTTACAAAATATTTTTCAGGGGCAACATTTAAGGGCAATATTTACTGTCATAAAAAAGTTTTGTATAATAACTCTAGAATAAATCAAGTAAATTTCCTAACTCACCAAGCTTACCATTTCCTAAAAGTAAAACCTCCCTCCCCACAAAGAAAACCTTCGCCTTTTTCCATATTAATGCAATCTTTATTTGTAATAAAACTAACTCGCTATATGGTTTGAATAAAAAATCATTTAAAATTCAAGGAAGACCATGGAATGGAATGCTTACTTACTTACTTACTCACTAAAAAAAGTCTTAAAATATAAACTAAGCCTAAATTACATAAGGTTTAACTGGAATGTTGCTTAGTTACGATTTTTTATTTTCGATTTTGTTTTTACTTTTACTTTCAACCAGTTTTTTTCCCTACAGACAAAATCGATTTACGATTTTCGTATTTTGTTTATTTTTTCTCAATTAAGATTAGCTTACTGGATAAGGAAACATAAATTAAAAGTTGGCATCCACTCGAAAAAACAGCAACACTTAGTGTTGTTGTGGCCAGGCACACACACTATCACACCCACACATACACCAGAAAATTACTAAAAAAAACTAGGTGATAGACTCTCGCACTTAAGCTTTTAAATGGTCAGATTTAAGCTAAGTCTCTTAACACCTAACTTATATATATATAATGTATATATTTTAAGGGCTCTATAAAATGCAACAACAGAGTTTCAGTTTCTTTACGCTTACAATTACAGCTTAGGGAATGCGATTTTCATATACTTTTTAATTACTCAGTTTTTAGGTCTATTGCCTTGCCTACAGACATTGTACTAAAATGTACTAAAACGTAGCTCTAAAGTAGTGTTAAATGTTTCGGGTTTAATACCCCTCATGGGAACAGGTTTTACAAGGACCCAACATCGGTTTCAGATCATGTTTTATGGATTTAAGTTTGTCAGAGGTTCCGTGGGAATTTCTGCGGCCTCCCAGATAGTTTTAGTTTACTGTCAACGCCTCATAATATCTTCAATGCTAAATCCTGTCCTTCTGGGCGGCGCTGCTGGCGGTGCTATGGGTGGGACAGCCACTGGTGGGGCTCCTGCCCCGGGTGGTGCTCCCTTTTCCGAGCTGGCTTCCGTGCTTGGCGGTGGCTTTCCCAGCAGCTGCCTCGGTGGATGTCGAGACATATTCAAGGCATATATACCCGGGTTATCCACGAAAGTCCTGGGGCCCCCCAGGCCAGGATGATGGTGATGATGGTGGTGCTGGGGATCCATCAGGTCCAAGGTGGGTGGTGGCGGTGGCGGCAGAATCCTCTTTCGCATGGGAATCGAGCCCAGAAAGCTGGGCATCGCCTCGTGCGGCGAGTGAAGGGGCTGATTGGGTGGCTTACTCGTCTCGGGCTGGATGCTGATGCTAGGAGGAGTCGGTGGCGGTGGGGCAGCCTTCGAAAGGTTCAGGCTCTTGTGGTGCAGATCGCGCCGAACGTGGAGAATCGGCAAATAGGGATCTCCGTTGGGTGGCAGCAAGTGTGGGTGTCCCAGAGGTGGGGGAGGTGGACCAGCTCCAGGCGGGTATCGCACAAAAGAAGGTGGTACCGAAAGACCGGGATTGGCAGGCGGCTCCTCCAGGTGCTTCTCGCCATGCGGCCTCATCGTATAGGTCTCGCCGCCCTCATGGTGGCAGTGGGTGACGCCCTGCCTTTCCGGCTTGCCAGAAGCACTAGAAGATGCCGAGGCAATGCCGGAGGAGATGGCATCACTGCCAGCAGCGGCAGAAGCTTTGCCTGCCTGAAAACGTGCTGCCACCAGGGCCACTTCTTCGCGCTCTTCATCCTCTGGGTCAAAGTCCTCCTCCTCTTCTCCACCTGCTCCCTCTCTGGCCTGCAGATCCTGCAGATCCTCCTCCTCGTCGTAGTCATCAAACTCCTCGTCACTCTCCTCCTGATGATGATCGAGGGCGCCGGCCTTTCTCTTGAGTCTCATCCGCTCGGACTCCGATTTCCCACCACTGGCGCCGGAAGAGTCTCCCAAATTATGAACTGGAGACTGCCGAGGCGAATCCACTTCCAGTAGCGAGTCCTCTTCGTCGCCGCTTAGGTTCCTGGCCTCATCCTCCTCGCCCACGTCAACATAGTCACCCGAATTGACCTCACCCACGGCGTGGGTCAGGGCATGGCGGCGGAGATCGCAGTTCCGACGGAAGACCTTGCCGCAGGAGGAGCACTCGTAGGGCTTGTGATCTGTGTGGGTGAGCAGATGGGTCTTCAGGTTGGACCGCTGATTAAAGGACCTGCTGCAGACGGGGCACTTGTGCGGCGACTCCTCCATGTGCAGGATCTTGTGCACGGCCAGCGTACGCGACTGGCAGAATCCCTTTCCGCACTCCGTGCACTTGAAGGGTTTCTCCTTGGAGTGGATGTACCTGGGAAAGGGTAAAGGAGAGATTAGGTGGGTGAGACTTAATATATAAATGTGTAGGTAAACTGGTAGCTTGGTAACTGCAATTGGCAGCTCAGGGTGACAGTTATGGCTACTTAAACGTGGCATTTACTTTCAGCCATAACGGACAAAATTAAGCTCACTTTTTGATACTCTAACTAAAGTAATTTTAGATAAATATTAGCAAAACTAAAGAAAATATTAATGGGTATTTAAAATTAATTGAAAAACTGTTTGTTTTATAATTTTTTTAGCTTTTTAAAATTAAAGGTATTAACAACAGTTGCAACTATTTTACTTTATTAACTATCTTTAAATTTATAAAAAACAACCTGTATCTCCGATATCTTCCCTCAAACCTTGACTTTAAAGGGTATTTATGTTTCTATATGCTGAGCTCGCCGTTGCCTGCATTAATTTTTAATGTTTATGGCGGCCATCTTGGCAATGGCGTCCACTTGTTGTTGGCCAGCAGCAGCCGCAGCAGCAGCAGCATCTCGGCCCCCAGTGGAAGTCCCCATCTTCTCGACATCAGCTTCGGCTTCAGCTACAGCTACAGCTACAGCTTCAGCATCAGCCTCATCGGAGGCAGCCAGCAGCTGCTGCTGGCGAGACCCGAAAACAGGTTCTGCCTCTTCCGAGATTCTTCTCCCATGGAAAAAGAAGAATTAGTCCCGCGGCTAAAAGCAAACAAACGACAAATGGACCGATACCGAACGATCAAAAGACAGAACGCTCTGCGGACAGGCTGCCCGAGAACGGAGGAGACCTGCTGCCTGGGATCGGGGCAGGGATCCTATGGCATTCCCTCCGACTTTAATGCTGGCTGGCGGGCCCCAAAAGGAAAACCAAACAGAGTTAATTAACTTTGCTGTATGTTCTCTTGGCTTGCGTCAAGTGTTGTACTCTTTCGTTTAAGATGCAGTACGAAAAGGAGAACATTTTGGTAACATTTTATGGGAAAAGGGGTTGGAAAATTCTAGGAATTTTGTACTTAGTTTTGGAAAAGGATTCTCAGTTAAATGAGGGTTAAATTGGTTGGGGAGCTAAATGGAATCTTTGTGAAAAATTCTCTTTAAAAATGTTGTTTTTAGGAAATGTTTATTGTACTTCACATAAGGCAATGAATTTATGAACATTTTTTAGCCACAAAAAAAAGATAATGTTTATTTTCATCCTTTAAAATACATTCCTAAATCCTTTTAAAATCAGCAATATTTCTATACGAACTGTCATCTCAACTTTGTTAATTAATTTTAAAAGATATTATTCTTATACTTCTTAAAGAAGTTCTCCTAAAATGCTCTTAAAATTCTAAAAAACAAATAAAATAATTATCTCGATAATTTAAGTAATAAATCATAAATAATACATAGGTCTTTGATCAATCCTTAATATTTTCAAAGGGTGTTCCTTGAGTCTCCCACTGGCCTCCAAATAAATTCTAAAATTTAACTGCGGGCCTGCAGCCGCCTGGCTGGCAATTACCGAGGCAGACACTCCCCCTTTTTTCCATTCTGTTTTTTTTTTTTAAACTTCAGTCGCAACTCACCTGTGATCCCTGAGGTGATCCTGTCGCCGGAACGCCTTGCCGCAGATATCACAGGAATAGGGCCGCTCGTCCGTGTGCGTCCTCTCGTGGATGAGCAGATTGTACGACTTGGTGAACTGGCGGCTGCAGAATTTGCAGATGAACTGCTTCTTGGGCCTCGAAGCGCGACCCGGTGCCCTCAGCAGCCTCCGGTCCAGGCCGGCGTGCATACCCGGTCCCAAGCCGGGCGGAAAGAGACCAGCAGCCGCCGCCGCCGCAGCGGCAGCTCCGGGCGGGAAGGGAAAGCTCCCGGCTCCCGTGGGCGAGGGTCCCGGTCCGGTGAGATATGGCGGCGGTGGGACGCCAGGCGGGGCATAGAGCACCCCAGGTGGGGGGACACCAGGTGGGCCACCACCGGGACCACGTCCCAGCATGGCAGCCGCAGCGGCTGCTTCCCGGAGAGCCAGCTCCTTGCGCTTGTCTGCCATCATGGCGATTATTTCGTAGTTGGAATTACTGCCGGGCCTCACTTTTCCGGTGGGCAGGACCGGAACAAAGGCGGAGATCTCTCTGTGATGCGGTGGCGGTGGTCCTGGCGGTCCACCATGAAGTCCCGCCAAGTGCTGCTGATACGCCAGCTGTGTCTCGTAAGCTGACATCCGACTGGCTGAAGAGTTCCTCGAGTCGCCGCCATTCTGGGAGCCACCATCGGACGAGCCTCCTCCGCCTGCTCCATTCCGCTCCACCGAGGCTGCCGCCGCTCCACCAACGGCAGCCGCTGCCGCAGCCACCGAGGACATGAACTGATCCATGCGGGAGGGACGCAGCATGGGAATGGCGCCACCTCCTCCGCCGGAGATCTCGCTGGATGAGCTTTCCGTGGGCATCGTGGGGGCTCCACTCACATGCCGTTAGAACTGGAAGCGAAAATAGAAAATAAATTAGGGCCTGGCTAGGTGTAAGGTGGCAGTAAATAACAATTAGTGGAGACGCCTTGGCCGTGCTAATTGTAGCAGGTTAAGGCTTATCTTAATTGCGTTCCAAGTGCAATAAACACTTATTTCCAGGTTGTATTTTATATCTGCCAAGGTAGAACAGGGCATGATAAACCCACTGGGGAAGGCATCTTATATGGTAGAAAACTTGATTCATTTGTATTTATGTATATTTATAATTAATGTACATTTATTTAATTTAGTTTTTAGTTACTTTCCCTATGTATTACGAAGTTTAAATTTAGTTTTAGAGCCTTTACTTTATATTTTTCTAGAATTTTAGTTTTAAAAATTTTACTAAATATTCCTCAGTATATTTAATATTCCCCAAAATATTTTAACCAATATTTAAGCAATTTATATTTACTTGTGTATATATTTTCCAGATTCCCAAAATATTATCCCAGGCATTTTCCATTTACTCTCAGTTATAACTCACTTTTAATGCGCTTTAACACCTTTAAGTTTATTTTTTGCACTTCTTATCGCAAAATAAACCGACTTTCATTGCACTTGCACTAAATAAAATAAGCAAATAGCTCAACACTGGCTAATTTCTTTATAAAACAGGCCTTTAAACAGCTTCTCAGCCAAATGAAATACATTTTCTTGAAAAATTACCCATAAGCTTTGACTTGAAACCTTGATTTTCACAGGGTAACCAAACGGTTTATCACTATCTCATTTTTCCATACGAATTCTGTATTTTATTGCTATTTGAGCCTTTGTTTTTGTTGTTGTTGTTTTATTATTATCAGCGGCGGACTGACGACGACGGCGAGTGAAACTAAACTGAAAACGAGTCGCAGTTGGCGCGATCTGTTGCTGCCGCCGCTGCCAGGTTAGATAAGATTGTGCGTCTAAAAACCTACGAAAAAAAAACCTGCCTCCGCTGTGAGTAAGCAAGTAAGCCAGCACAGTAGTAACGATATAAACACAGACGCACACCACGCTACCCGGGGCTCAGATACGGCACTCACAGATACAGCAGTGCCACTGCCAGATACAAAGATACAGCGCTCACACAGATGCAGATACAGGGGCAGGCAGGCAGGCAGGCAACCAGGCAGTCAGCCAGCCAGCCAAGTTGCCGTCGCTTTTGGTAAATGACTCGAAACGAACCGAACTCGACCGACTGCTTACTGGCTTTACGCAACAGGAGCCTCGACTTCTGAGTGCGCCGAGCGGAGCGGAGAACGTGATCATCGCGATAATAACAAAATAATGCAGATAATAATGATCACAATGATGGCCAGAACCATAAAACTTGTGAAGCGCCCGAGCTCCATCCAGAGGTTTCTCAGACTTAACTGACTTTTGCATGGAGAAAACACACAAACTTTTAGTTTAAAATATATTCGAAATATATTAAATATTTAGAAAGGAAATATATCAAAAATAGGTTTACCAAGCTCTCTGAAAAATTTATAAGAAATGGAATATAATCCTTTGAATTTCTGTTCAAATGAAGTAGTCCATTTATACCTTAAGATTATAAAATCTGATTAACTTCTTGTCAAAGTCTAAAAGTCTTTTTTAAAAATCAAAAGGTCTCAAAATTAGGCTAATATTTAACGCCAAGAAATCAATTTAATTTGAGTGAAAAAACTATACAAAATATTAAAATTTAAATACACATTTAACCCCATTTTTTGCCGTGTTCTCTATCCTCCTCTCCGTTTTGTCTGAGCACCTCATTTAAATTTATAACCAGTTGAGCAAAGGTAGAAAAAAAAACATAGAAAAATTACCCTGCTGTCTGGGCAATGACAGTTTTGCTTATCATTTTGCTAGAATCCCACTCTCCGGCTCTCAGTCTCGGTTGATTTTGAATGCAAAATGCTGCAACGTCATCAAGATCAACATTAAGAGCCAACAGATCAGTCAAAAGGAAAAAATTCAAATCTGGGCAAGATTTTGTGGCAGTTGAAGAGGCGCCCATTGTGGGTAGATATACCGTTGTTCTGGGTTTATTGTGGGGCTCTTATCTATGGAAATAAGTTTCTTTTTGGCATTGTCGGAGAGTGCCCGCTGTCAGATTAGCTCTATAAAGTAGCTGGAACCATGACTTGATCATGAGTATCATTGTTATGGCTTTATAGGGAATGGAATGACTTGGCAAGAGGAATGCGTAGTTCAAGTGGAAATAAACCTCATGTTCATAATTTAAATATCTGGAGAACGAAGGTGTCATGCCTTGTTACTTATCGGGGTGGCTGTTAGTACAACGTGTTATAATCTTACAGAGCTAGGGGACATTTAATGTCTCAAAAGGGGGATATTAATTGAATATTAGCTGTGGAAAATTTGAAAAAATTACTTATCATTAAGTATTAACTCTCCTAAAAAATTACCTACAATAAAACACCTTTTATGGCTGTTAAATAATTCTATAAGTTTTATTTTTAATGTATTATTGTAAATCAATATTAAGTACCAATCCATAACACTATCTCTTCCCGTCATAAACCCACCCAACTCTTCACAGGTTTTCCCTCAGAAGCACATGCCAAACTAATCCCCTTCTTTATAGCTTAATAATTGAATAATGCCTACTACCCATATATGTATGAATATATGAATATATCTAATCTAATCCCTTGCCCACTATCTATCATATATGGTGTATCAATAAAGAAGCTTATCTGATCTGTTTATGACACTCCGGTTATAATAAATCCGCCTTGATATGATCAGTGGATGAGCCACTAATATCTCATTCGATTACGATCCCATATCGATAATAATAATAAAACTCCCCCAACTCCGGCTCACGTATTTTTCTGGTAGCCTCGAAAGTGTAACCGTAACCCGTTTCTGTTTTTTTTTTTTTTAACGAGACTTTTTTCTAGGCTTTGTTATTTCCTCACTTTTGCATTTACGACGACCGTCCCTCCGCACTCTGTGCACATACATACATACAATGTACAATTCCAACGTTCATTATCTTTCTGAAACATCGGCACTTTTGAAATAAAAAAAAAAAAAAAACGTCAAGCCAAATAAGAAAAACAAATAAAAATCCATGTAAATAATGGACATCATCAGCGCAAAAGCGACGGCACGTAGACTAGAGAGAGATATAGAGAGAGTTGTGAGATACCGATACCGATACAGATGCGGATACCGCGATACAAAGATACAAAGATACACGGATCCTACAGATACACGGGCAGCGAAGCGTTTGCGCAAACGGTTGCCCAGCAAATGAAGCCAAAGGCTTAAAAATGTCCAATATGTGTACTACGGCTACGAATGCACTGACAGAAAATTAGGATATATAATTAAAGATAATTAAAATCATTGGACAAAACATAATTTTACTGATTAAAAGATACAAAGATGATTTTTATAAGGGCTGTCTTGCTTACATTCTATATTATCTCAACCAGTTTGGAATTTTGAATCAAAATATAATCACAACTTATAAAAAATACCACTCTTTTAGGTTAATAAATTTTAAAAATATCCCCAAGATATTAAAGTTTTTCAATGTTTATAATTAATTTCTTTCTTTAAAAGATCGTATATTTTTCTAGTGCATTGTACATATAATAAAAAGAGCCAGAAGACCAACTACTACTGCTGGCGTAGAAAAATAAGAAAAGATATTGAGGAGCAATTTGGCTGCCACTTTTTTCCCCTGCCCCTTCTACTTCTTCTGCGGCCTGGGTACCCGGGATCGGTTCGTTTGTTGGTTGGGTTTTTGTGTGTAAACATCAGAGTCTGGGGCCCAGCACAGCGCAGAGTGAAAAGGTTTTAGTTGATAAAAAAAAAACTCAGAAAAATATACAAACACACACATACACTGGGCAAACGGATTTAGTGTTTGTATAGAAAACGCGGAGAGTGGTGAGCCGAGAGGTGTATGGAGGGAGTTTGTCCCTCCGATGATGGCCTACGATGGCTTGGAAATGTCCAGGCTGTCTCACTGCCCAGTACTTACTTTTTTTTAGGTATCAGAAGGGGTATATATGTACACTTGGCAAAAATATATAAAAGGCTGCTTAAGAATTTGTAGAATTTCAAGGGATACCTAAATTTAGATTTATGATATAATAATAATATAAGCTGTATAATATATTATGATGTGCTAATTTTTAATATAAAACTTTATAGTAAGCTGCTTTTTCAAGCAATACATTTACTGTTTTATTTTCTAAACTTCTGTAAATTCCCCTTGCTCATCCTTTAACTTCTCTAAACTCCTATTTATTTTGTGCCCAAAGAAAACATACCCTAAACCTACCCTCAGGGTATTTTCCTGGTTCATCAGCCCAGGGCCTCCTCCCATACTGCTGACCATATCTCGCTTATGGGCCGGGGAGTGCTTACCGGGTTCTCCTCTACACTTCAACTTCAGTTTGCTTACAAAACACCAGCCAACAAAAACAACAAACAAGCCACGGGGAAGGGGTACGAAAAAAATAAGGAAAGAAGAAAAAAGGGTCGCCCAGATCGGTTTTGCAGCTCGAAATGCTCTTGGCCAAGGCAGCGTCTCTCTTTTTTTTAATCCCTTCGGGACATGGGCTATACGATTTTTCCTGCCGGGGCGAAGGTAGCTAATAATCAAGAAACCAAGAGGAGACCAAGAGGAGGAGGCAGACTTATAATTATAGTCCAAGACCTGCCTGGCAGCCGGGCTGCCTGCACTTCACATGCGTTAATCTGAAAAACCCTTTCGGGGCAGCAGCCGCAGCCGCAGCCGCAGCAGCAGCATCTGAGATTATAGTCGAAGCTATTAAAAATCTAGCATAATCATGGCCTGTGGTGGAAAAACAAGTCGATCCTCCTTTGGGTGCTCGCTGCTCTCCCTTCTGCCTTGTCTATATAATTTTCTTGATTAATATCCATGAGATTTACACATTTGGAGTGCCTTTCTGCTGGCCAGAGAGAGCCCACAACCCATTAATTTTTCAAAGAGCTTTGCTAATTTCGCGGCCATGTTTTCTGAACTGCTAATGAAGTTTTATGGGTTCGGGACTGCAGCTGCTGCTGCTGCTGCTGCTCCTTCGGCCTGGATTGATAATGTCGTTAGCATAAATTGAAAATGCTTTAAAGTTATGACTAAGGATTTTTGTATTATTAAAGGATGCAAGCAGAATATGGCAAGGGGATTAAATACGAATGAAAAATGGAGAGCAAGATTGAAATCAAAAAGGTAACTGGGCTCTGTGGAAGTCTGGTTTTTTAAATAAATTTTAAAGTTCTATAAGGTCTGCTTTTTATTTCCCTTAAAAAAATAATTCAATTCCATCTTCAAGTCAAGTGAAACATCTTTCGAAATAATCTCCTTTGACTTAGCACGAGATCTAGTCGTTTTCCTATTCTTCCAAATAGATTTCTTCTCGACTTAACTTTGACTCAAGCACTAATCCCTCTTGCAGTTAATCTACTTTGTATGCTAAGCCGATCTCTTCATAAATTTCTAGGGACATTGTTCTGCTCCATTCAAGAATTTCACCCCGTGAATAGAGCTCTTAAGGCCTTTTGTTCAGGTGATTGCTACTTTTTCCTAGACATCCCATTGTACGTGGGTTATTCTTATTTATTAGAGGAGTTTATGTTAAGTAGGTTTGAGAGAAGGAGCCTCGTCTAAACCTACGATTTATTGGTTCATCGTGATATATTTAATTTATAATTATGAATTAATTATTAACCAAGTTTTAGTACCCTGGATAAATATGCAAAATAATGTAATAATCATCTCAATCAATTTTCTCAATTCCGCAAAAAGAAATCCCCGACTAGAATATAAGTTCTGTTAATAGAATCAAATATTCATATTCCCCTTGGACAACGTCTAATTTTCTCATCAAAATCGATGAGACTGGACTGGTCGATCAGGTGAATTATAGACACGTGCCAAAACGAAAATAAATAAACCAGGTGTGTCCGATACGGCAAAACCCTAACGAGAGCCATTGTTCCGCGCCTCGCTTTATGGCCAACTAAAAATTCATCAGCTATTTTGTCACGAGTTTACGTTTTTCCCATTTAACGATCTTAATTTTAATTAATTTCCATGTTCGATTTTCCTGAGGCAATTAACCAGAGCTCCCCCTCCTACTGTTGCAACCGAAAAATAGAGAAAGAAAGGCAGCAGGAAAACCCACCCAAAGCGATCGAATGCAATAAACTTTTATGGTTTTTACTCCCCATTCTTATGCTAAAAACTCATTTTCGGATAGCCCCATAAACCGAGACAATGAACAAATCCCAAATAGATCTCCACTGAGGCGAAACAAAAGCCAATAACTTTATAGAACCGCAGCCAAATCAGAGGAAAAAAATACCTACAAGACTGTGAGAGCGCGGGAGGCGTTTTTTACCCAAAAAAGAGCTTAAAAAATAAGGAAAATATAAAGAAAAAAAGTAAAGCATTTAAACGAAATCAAGAGATGTAGATGACGATGATGATGATGATGATGATGCTCGGAAACTGAAGCAGACTGAATCTGAATCTCTGTATCTGAACCCCGAAGACCCAAAACTGAAAACTGAAATCCGAAAACCGGATTCAAAGTCGCTGCTGGAGCGACTGAGATGGCGAGAGCGGCCAGCGACCAGTGGCCACTGGCACTGGCTACAAGTGAACTGGTTTACAAATAAAAAAAAGGAAAAAAAAATGAAAAAAGAAACAGAGGTGGAAAAAACCTAGAATCCTACGATTCCAAAACGAATTCTTTTGTACTCTGCTCACAAAAAGTAAACAAAAATATTTGGATTTCGATTTTTTTTAAAGAAAAACTATGAACATACGCCTATATTTTAGTATACTATTATTTCCAAATGCATTAGTAGATTTTTCAAAATATAAAAATAAACACAGGCTTAGGAGAAGTTTAAGGCAAATATTAATTCTTTGTAAATAAATAATAAATATGTATCTAAATGAATTTATAAGAATAAGTTTTTTTTTTTTTGGAAGGAAACAACATTTTTTGCTGTAATTTTCCCAAAAGAAATTATATTCATTGAGATATTTATTTATATAATCAAATTATAGATAATTTATTTATGTATTTATTTGTGTAATCATTTTATATATCACTTATTTAAGTCAGATACATATAGATTTGGCTTCTAAGGTTTCCATATATTCTATATATTTTCTAAATTAAAGGAAGCTATAACTTTAATAATTTTCAGGTTTCAGGTTTTCAGGAACTGTCTTCCTATAACTTTTAATATTAAATATAATTGAAATACCTGAGCAGTAAGACTTCATAAGATATTTAATATTTAATGTATTCCAAATATTTAAACCCTTTTCCATTTATATATTTCAATACAAAATCACTCAGAAAATGTGATTACCCTCTGCCTGAGATCACAAGGCGGAGACCCACAGAATTCCAAGCGAAGGTTTTTGTTGAGTCCGGCTTGAGTCGGGCCTGGTCCCGCGTCGAAATGAGCGCCACAGCAAAAAATAAAAAAAAACCAACAACTATTTTCCAGGGGGGTGAGGTGGGGGTGGGGCGCACTCCACAGCGGACTGTGCGGCACCACACTGAGTTCGGTGGCAATGACAGTGGCACATGCAGTTGTAGTGGAAGCCGCTTGTCGGTCGACAGTCCGCCAACCGAACCGCCAACGTTGTGGCCCTCTCGATCCTCTCCTCGCCCAGATCAGGTTTTGAGCAATCTCAAGTCTCTCCGGATCTCTCTCTCCCTACTCGTTATGTTTTTGGCTTACTCGCTGGCTTTTGGCCAACGCAAAAATACCAAAATAATAAAAAAAAACAGACATAATTAGCTTGGCTTGGCATAGGGTCAAAAAAATAATAATAAATACTTAAGTAATGTTTGGAATTTTTTGTGTTGTTTCACTTGGTGGGCCGGGCCTGTTCTTACCTGTGGCTTAAACCGAAGAAAGCCTGCGGGCTCTGTAAGCCTGAGAGCTGAGCTGACAAGTATCCAAAGTCGTATTTCTGGTGTTTTTTTGAACAAGTTTTGGTTGCCTTTTTGTGTTGATTAGTTTTTAAGCATTGAAAAAATGCCTGGCATTGTTTTTTTTTGTTTTAGGTAGAAATCTGTGTTTTTAAGAGGCACTTGAACTGGGTTCCAATTGATTTTTGCTTATTTTTAATTGTAGTTTTATATTTGCTTTCCTTTGCGTCACTTTTTAAGTTTTATTTCTGTGAATTAAAAAATGATTTAAATTTTTAAACAATTTTGTACAATAGATTGAAGATATTATGTCTTTTTTGGTTTGTTTATTTTGCAGATTTTTCCATTTTAAAACACCCCGAATTTATGTTTTATGACAAACAATTATTTTTATATCATTTTCCCTGCACACGCGATATAAAAAGTGTATTAAAAAATACCCAACACACGCAGTGGGACAATTTTGAGATACAAATCACGGCACGATCGCTCGAGGGGTGTGCACAGGGGGCGTCAGGGGGGGCGGGCGGTTACGGGAGCAGCGGCAGCATCAACGGCAGTCAGCTACCACAAACCACGTAGTAGTTGCCAGCAAAAAACCGACAAAAACCACGTACAACCCGTACAATCAACGCACACACACGCCGAGCAGAGAATGTATCTCACAGATACAGGCGAAGGAAAAACCCGAACCGAGCACCGAGCACCGAAACCGAACGAGAACGAGAGATATAACCGCGGCAGCTGAAATGTGTTTTTCTACATTTTGTTTGAAATAGGAGCTGAAGCCAGTGCAGCTACCAATTCGCTCCTCAAGTAGTCCTCAACTCTTCCCACACACACAAGCCGAGAGCCAGGCCCAGTCAGTCAGTTGCAGTTGAAAAGCGCTTTTCTCGCGGCAACAAGTTCACTCACACACACATAAGCCGTAAGATACAGATAGAGTGAAAGGGGGGGTGCAACCTACAATGCGATGCAGTTCACTTTTCCCGATCCACGATCCACGATCCGCGCGCAGGTGCGTTGGCCACAATCATTACTCGAAGACTGAGCCGCAAACCGTCGAATAGGGCTCGAATGTGGAAAGAGAGAGTCGTAGAAGTGGGAAATGCGGCTTGTTGTAAGAGAAGAAAGAGATAGGGAGACTAACGAGTAGGAAAACCAGTTTAGTGCACTGGAAAATATTTTAATGGAATTTGAATTTCAGTTTTAGGCATTTCTTTCATATATTACGTATACGCAATGCTGCCATCGTAATGTATTTTAAGTTTTTGAAACTCTCCTCAAAAACAGATTTCACTTAGAAATCTAAGTCATTTAGGAAATTAGCGTAACATTTATACAATAAATAATCACAATAGTATAGCATTAGATCCTGATTTAACTGAAGGTAAAACCATACCCGTTGGAAAGCATTGTCTTCAGAGCCTAGAAAATTTACACTTTTTTGGTTATCCTTTACTCTTAATATTACTTAAAAATAAATAGTTTATATACCCTTTCAAAATCTGAAAAACATTCTTATTAAATGAAAACTTAACGTTTGTTTTTGGCAGTGCCTGAGAGGAACTGAACCGCACTCAACCCAACCGACCGCCAGTCGCACGCTGCTGGCCGGACGGCCGGACCCGGGGACGGACCAAGAGCGGCGACTGGCGGAGTACGACGAGTTATTGTCAGTTAGAGCGCTACCTGTTTACCGTCGTCCGACTACCGACTGCCGACCGCTTTTTTGTTTTATTTTTTTTATTTTTTTTTTTTGCTTTTGGAAGGGTATAAACTGCTGTTACCCGGGTGTTGCCAGACTGCCCACGGATCGTTATGGCGGGGGAGGAGGAGGCAGTAGGCAGTAGGCAGTAGGGTGCATATATGTTCACTGAAGGGTGTAACTGAGGTAGTCCCTCGTTTATTGTTATTCCCCTTCCCGTCTCGGTTGGGGGAGTATTTTGTTCTTGGGTCATTGTTGCGGTTTCTCGGGTTCAGGGGGAATGACTAATCGGAAAGTGTATCTCAGATAAAGTTACTTCGGGGAAAGGGTTGTTAAGCGTATCAAATGTTTTATTAAGCAGACGATCGATACCAGGACGATAATGCTAAAGATAGGTAAATAAGGAATATAAATTAATAAATACATTTGATAAAAGACATTCCTCAACATCATTGTGAATTGCAGAAATGTGTTATTTAGTTCTGTAAGTTAATTATTTAAAACTAAATAAATATAATTGTTAGGGCTTTTCCAATACCAATTGCTTCTATAATAAATGCATACAATTCGAAGTCAAACATCAATATATTATTAATATATTTTTTTCTTAAATATTTTAATATATTAAATACTCCCCCAGTTCAAATTTACAACAAATGAATTAATGACTAATTGGTCTAAATTAGTGGGCAGTAAAAAAAAAACTTTTCTTGCGGAAAAGATTGTTAAACGATTATTCCGAAAATTATCGCTAGACTGGCTTTTATTGAGACGAATTTATGTTTATGATAGGTTTCTCCTCTATTAACAAGAAAGTGAAAACCCACAAGTTGTACCCAGTGAAAAATTCCAAAAAAATTAGTTTTGAACAAGAAAGGAATATTTTACATTTAATCATTTTTTAGGCAGAAAAAGTTAACACATATAGGAAACTATGTTTTCTTTATTCATATTTTTCTAACAATATTTCCTATTAATCTTAACGTTTAAAAAATAAATATGAATGTATCTTAAAGGTGTTTCCTATATATTTCTTCAACCCTCAAGTCCAGTGAAAAACTGCAGCCTTAAAAATCGGGCAGTTTGAGGCACAGCATCAACGCGGTCAAGTGGCAAGAGCAAAGAAAGAAGGTAACAAAAAAGGTAAGTACCAGAAGGGAGAGGGAGTTACGTTTCGGGCGCTAATGATGATCTTCATTACGATGATCGCGAGAAGAAACCCCGAAAATTGTTCAACAAAGGAGAGCCGTCGTGCCCCATGTAATTAAGGCACTGCCGCACAGTGGAACTAAATTGTGGCTGGCTGCCACTGCGAAAACAGTAACAACTGGTAACTGGTAACTCGAGGAGGGGCACAAAAGACAGACGAAGGCAGCGGTGGAAGAAGAAAAGAAGGAAAACGGTAGCCACCTCATAGGGCGAGCGAATTGTTATGCTAGTCGTCGTCTTTGGTAGACTTCCCTCCATCAGCAACTGTTTGCTTGCCACTGATGGTTGCACTTGAAAAAAATGCAGATAGTATTTTAGAAATTAATATTTAAGTATAATAAATGGTAGGAAAAATTACAATAATTATTTAAAGATTTTATATAATTACACAGAGTTTCCAAACTTGAGAAATTGAATTTAATTGCATTTTATCGTTTTAATGGAATAAGTTTTAGTGGCAGAATTTTAATTTTCTATGTATTATCTTTCTAATAGGGGAATTGAATATTTGTTTTTAAATGTAAAAATGTAAGTTTAAATATTTATTTTTTAATCTATTTAGAGTAAAAAAGCGACATAAAAAAAAAATCAAAGGACTAGGCAATAAATCTCATTTACCTACTTTTTACTTTTTCCGTGTGTCCTGTGGCTGGCAGTGGATTTTTCCGCTGCATATTTTGCATTTGCATCTCAACGATTTGAAAATAAATTACTTAGAAAACTTTGTGTAAAACATGAGGCCGGTCAGCGGCTAGGGTCCGAAAGGCAACAGGTTCATTGATCGCATTCGAAATGCTTCGTTGGCCCCACACAGCAGGTAGTCGGATCCGATTCGGACTCGGAATCGGATTGTTGAGTCAAATTAATGGTGTTTATAGATGCATTTCAATGCCCCCAGGCCTGTCAGCACAATGCTTCGTCATTATAATTCGTTCTCGGTATATTCTTTATTTAATAATTAAAGCTCTTATGTAGTGTTCTTTTTTGTTTTTGGTTTTCTTGTCTCGATGACTTTTACAACATAAAATGGCTGTCTCTTGTGTATATCATATATAATAATAGTAATAATCATAATGCATACATTTGTATTACCTAATTATGTTTTTTGCGCCGCATTGGAAATTGGAAATCTCTATTTAAAATATATAAAATATATATATTTGTTACGTATTCCAAAAAACCAAAAATGAATCTTCAAAAACTGCTTGCAATCCTCACTCAATCTTGGTATTTTGAACACTGACCCAAAAAAATCAGGAAATCAGCATTATAAAGATCATATCTTTGTTTCTATATATATATACGACAAAGTAACTACTGGATTCTGAATTATAATCCCTATTAATATTATTGTTTGATCTACTGTGTGTGAGTGAGTGTGTGTTGTATGTATCGTATGCTCCCTAAAAAAATCCAACCTATCAAAAAGCGCTAACTAATCAGTGGCTTATATTGTAATTGTGTCTAACTAAGAATCGTTTCCAATAAGGACGAAAACCGTTGTTATTTTTATCCACAAAATGTTATCTGTATTTTTTGGTTTTGTTTTGGAAGCAGCTATGGAGAATGGGGAACAAACTATTACACAATTTGGTTAATGCCGAATTTGTTGGTCTCGCCTTCGAGTTGCTGTAAATAGACATTTATCTAAAAAGGGTTCTGGCCTCGGTTTCGAGCCTTTTTGAATACCTAATCATGTTTACCTTCATTAATTTGAATTTAGCCTACACACGAGTTCTATATACATTAGACAATTCATTTTTTGGTCTGCTGTACGATCCTTTCTCTCTCTGTTTTCAATATTTTTGGCGGCTAAATATATATAATCTATATAAGTGACATGACAACCTCACTAAACATAAGTTTGTATATATATTTTTGTTGTTGTTGTAAGCTATATAACAAGAATACACACACCAAAAATTTTCAATTGCATTCCTCTATATATATATATATATTCCGAGTGTATATAATATTTGTGTATGTACGCCTCTGATCAAAATAGTTTTAAACCCGATTCGAATGACCCACTAAATTCCTTGGACTAAGCAATGCCTAAAACTAATTGGTTTGCTTGGCTTACTCTCTAAATGTGGTTGTTTTTTTTTTTTTTGGTAGTACCCGTACTAGTGCCGAATCAAATCGCCTTTAAATCGTCTCCAAATCGAGGCAAATCCCAACGTTATCCCATCAAAATCTAGTCCATGAAGTAGCTAAAACTGCGACGCTTGAGCCGGCTGCCCAGAGCCGATCTGGAGCGTGTCTTTAACCTTAGTTACCCGGACTTGATCCACCGATCGATGGAGTATTCCAGTGCGGATATCCAGCTGAAGGAATATATATTAAAAGAAGGTTATTTTCAACAGAAAAGACTTTTTAATTAAGCAAAGCTTGATACCAACCGCTTCTTATCCATTTCGCTTTCGGTGCAGAAAAAATAATGACGCAATTTCGTCTCTGGTGGTATTATCTCGAACGAGTTCTTCTTGCCGGACGCATTGGCGGACATTGAGGCCACTTTGTAGCCGTGCAGGCAGGCCATGCCTGAGTAGAATTAAATGAAAATTAAAGCAAATTAATCAGTCAGTCACCTGCTTCAGCCTCGTGACTCACCGAATGCACTCTTGCTATTTGCATCTTGATAAAAATAGAGGCAGGCATCCTTAAGTACGCAGTAGCGTTTCGACCAGCCGCACCACCTTGAGCCCAATTTGAGCAAATAGCCAAAGCAGTCGGGCCTCTGAATGTTGCTGGGACTCTGGTACAGGCACCTCGCACTGTGAAGGAAGTGATGTGAGAAAATAACATGTAATTCGTGGTTGCCATTGTCTGAGATCAGTGTCCTTCACCTCTTGTCCAGCCACTGGTTGTCCTGGGCGGCCGCCTGCCGCAGCAGCTGAAGCCAGCGATTGGCCAGCTCATCGGAATCGGCGGCCACATACATGGGAATACCCTCGCCGGCATCCACCTTAAAGGCAAAGGGTTTGCCCACATCCACAAAACAGAGATCCACTGTGTGCTTGGCCATTATCATGGCGCCAACGGGCTGGGTGTCCTGGAAGAAATAGTTTATAGATTTTAGTTAATCAATTTATCTAAATTTGTTTTATGAAATACTCACATCTTCAGTTTTGTAATAATATAAACAATTATCCGGTCTCAGGGAGAACCAACGTCGCACCCATTTCTTGGAATTGGGAGCTCCCTTGGCCTGACCACTCTGTCGCCACAAATATCCACTGAAGATCGGCTGGCTGGGTGGCTCCAACTGTTCGTGCATTAAAACGCCAATGGTGCGGGCCACCTGAAGCTCTAGCTTTTCGCAGCCATCGTGCGCTATCTTAACCACCTCGGTGTGGTGCTTGTCCAGCACTTGGACCCCATTGACAGAGATTATAATGTCGCCCACCTCCAGGCCGGAGCTCTCCGCCGGTGTCTCCGGTTCGATGGCAGCCACCACCACGGGCTTGGAGCCATGAATGCGAAAGCCAAACTCACCAGAATCGCTCTTGACTACCACCGTTTTATCTACGCCTAAGAAATAAAATATATAGAAAATATATATTGTAAAATAAAGAAATTAGTAGTATTATTTTGATTAAATATTTTATTGGATTTTAGAACTTAAGGTTAGGGAAGGAATTAATAAAATGCGTTAGGGTAAGCTGAAAAAAACATAATAAAAATCAAATAAAATTATGGAGTTTTCTCTAGATGAGATTTTATGTTCATACAACTCTCAATTTGTAATCCAGAAATTCGAAATTTAATATTTAAAAATTTTAGTAGGGTTTTTCTATTAATATTTAAACCTTCGAGAAAAAATGAAACTACAACTATTTCAGTTTCTCCTCCACTTTTCTGTAAGCGTAGACAGCGTGAATTATTTATAGATAGCGAGAGTGAGATACAAGTGATTTGTGTGATTTTATTTCCGGATCTCGTCCGGACATCATTTACCATGTGCGCCGTTGCTAAGTGTGGATATCACAAAACTTTCGCGTGCCCAAACCAGGAGCATTAGCTTCAGGACCTCCTCTAACTTGCGGCGTACCGAATCCGGCGCGGAATTCGATGCTATTAATTCTAATTAATGAAAGTAAAAGTAAATAAAAACAAACCCTTAGCGGCGACGACTGTCTGTGTTTACCCACCAATCATGTGGCCTTAGATCCGTGTTTAAATACGAAATAATATTATTTGTAAACAACGCAACGCTTTTCGCACTTATTTCTCTTTACATTGGGATTTAACTCGAAATACCCAGAAACCGAAGCACCGAAATGGTAAGCGCGTTGCGGACTTTTTTACGGTCGGCACACAACAAAGCACGCACCTCAACTATTCTCGATAATAGAGCCAAAAAACACAGAAAAAAACTATCAAAACTATGGGTTGTGTGTGTTTTTTTCTCGCTTTTCCCCACTCACACACACACACATTTGTATTTATGTATGCCAAGTGCCGGTCATGAAAAGTCGGAGGGAGCGCCATTCATTATCTATAGAGGCTCTCTCTCCGATTTTTTGGGGCTTTCCTACCGCTCGATCTCTCTTGCCCCAAAATTAGAATATTTTTGTTTGGACGTTCGAACAGGGTGCTCCGAGACTTACGGAAGCTGTTGTGCTTCTGGCGATGGTACATCTCCAGGGTGCAGCGCCGCTGGACGAGGCGATGCAGAATCACCTGGTACTTGGCATGAAAGCCCTTCTCCGACTCCGTGGAAGCGCGGCGCTCTCGAGAACGATCTGTTGGGGGAATATAATTATTTATTAATTAATTAATGGGAATAGATGTAAGAAGATAAGTAAATATAGTAAAAATTTTATTTTATTTTATTTTAATTCATTTTTTCAAGCCAAGAAGAAGCTATTTAGCAGAATATCTTTCTACAAAAATTCAAACCCCCTTAAAATGGTCCTTAAAAAATTCTATTAATTTAATAGCTATATAAAAATCCGAAGATTCCCAAGTAAAGTTGGATATTCTCTCTTTATTATAATTTAAAAAATTTTCCTGCAATATTCTTGGTCTATATTAATCAAAATTATTTTTAATATCCTTTTTAAGATCCTCGTAAACATCCCCTTCACTCACCAAAGCACTGATGATCCAACTGAGTCCACAAATCATCATCGGTGAGCCTTGTATAGCGACCAGCGTCGTAGTGTCCCTTGTAGATAATGTGCTGGCTCTGTTCTGTGTTGATATCGGGCAGGACGCAGGGACTGGAGCCGGCAGGACGCAGCACAGGGGTGTTGGGCAAGCTGGGAACCCTGCCGCGTTCCTCGCTCTATAAAAGGCAATTATCTAGTTGATTTAAATATTTAAAAAATATATTATTCTTACCTTGGCTCTGATATTCTCCTGCCTGGTCTTGTAGTGCCGCCCCCTTTCGCCGTGGTACCGCTCCTCGGAGCGGAATCGCTTGTCCATCTTCTTGTACAGCCGCTGGGTGGTCTTGGTGGTCACCGGCGAGTCCGCAAAGTCCGATGGCGGCTTCACTATATCCTGCTCGATGTAGGGTATCGATTCCACGGAATCCCCAGCCAGCTCGCTGATGGTGTTCTGATGGCTCTGCTGCTTGCCTCCCTCCATTTCCTTGCCGCAGTGGAGGCAGTGGCTCTGATCGGCGGCACTGGCCGCATTGCCATCGGCCTCGCTGTAGAATACCGAATCGGAGCCAGGCGACACGGAGCGCAGCGATTCGATGGACTTGGCCTTGAGCTGGAACGTGTCCGAGGTGGACTTGGACTGGGTGCTGCTCACCGTGGGCAGCTTGGGCGAGAGCAGGGCTGTGGGTGTGGCACAGCTGTGAGGCTTCTTCGCCACTGTCGAGGCGGTGGCCTCTGGCTGTGGGGATGAGGAGGCTATGGTCTCCGAAACGGTTCCCTTGAGTGTCAGGGAAGAGGATATCATGGCGGTTGTGGTGGTGGACAGGGATGTGGTCCCTGACAGAGCGCCACAGGACATGCTGGCATCCAGCAGGAGCTCTGTGTCTCCGCTACCGCTGCTCAGGCCAAAAATGGTGGGCACTGTGGCTCGACTTCTGCGCCCAGCGGCCGCTGCCGTGGCCAATACATCCTCACGCGAGCTCTTCCTCAGCTGACGCCGTATCTTGGGCCGGAAGCGCTTCATCCTGCTGCTGGGGCTCCCATTGTCCAGGTTGTTGTTGTTGCTGGGCTGCTCTGGTGACTGGACTTTACCCACGCCCCCTCCTGCAGTTGGCTTCTTAATGGGACTGGTTAGAGCTCTCATATTCTCCTTTTCGATGTCCAACTTCATGCTGGTCTTCCGCCGCTTTCGCTCGTCTTCGTGGCGGAGGCGACGGGCCTTGCTGCGCATCACCTGCTCCTCGTCATCCTCGTCGTGGGGACTCTCGTAGTAGCCCGAGGAGGAGTAGCGCACCTCGCTGCGCTCATCCTCGGATATGGAATCCGGCTTGGGCTTCACGACGGGCACACTCTCCGCCGTGCAGACCTTCATTTGAGGCGCCATCGAGCTGGAAACCGTCTGTGGCTGACTCTCCTTGCCCAGCGACTTGATGGCGGCACCCGAAACAGGACAACTACCCGAGGAGGTGGTGCTACTGATGGAATGCGAGGGCGATTTCCTTGTCAATTCTGCCACCGAGCCGCCCATGGGGGACTTCAGTTGGGTCCTGGCCTGCCTTTCCTTTTCATCGTGCTGCAGCAGATCCTCCCGCATGGAGTACAGGGAGCTGGCACTCTCGAAGGAGCTGCCGGCATGCGTCTTTTCCAGCTGGGAGCTCTGCGTGGAGACTGTCAAAAGAGGGGACAAAATGAAAACTAAATCAGATGTACGATCAGATATAGATTTCTTGGGAGGCACAGCTAAAGCATTGGCGAGCAAGGCAACAACATTAAACTAAGGAGAAATATAGAGGCAGGTAGCGAGAGTTAGAAAGAGACTGAGGTGTGGAGGATGTGTAGATGAGTCTACGTTCTAGAAGCTATGTGGCTATGCGGCGTAAGTCTATATTTCTCGGCTGTAAGCATGGAAGTGGTGAGTGGTTCATGGATCGAGGCGATTTCTACACACGCACACACACAGGACACACAGTACGAATTTTAGGGGAACCCCAAACCTGGAACTTGTGTGGTCGACGAGGAACTGGTCGTCGTCGGCGGTGTCTTAATACCTGGTGTACGTTTCGAGGTGTCCGTGCAGGTGGCATACTCATCTGTATTTGTGCTGCACTCCGAGATGTCGGCACTGCGGCTACCACCACCCACAGTGGCGGGCAGGAAAGAGGCATCCGAGTGTCTGTGTTCGACGAAGGAAGAAGTAGTATTAAGAATATATATATCCTTTTTGATTTTTAGATTTCAAAAAACCCTCTCCTAACTACCTTTGCTTGGCTGCTCCCCCCATAAACATAAGCTGTCGGGCATCCGGAACCGAGCCCCTGGCCACCAGGCTTCTCTTGGGCAGCGGCGAGCTTATGGAGGAATCCAAGGCAGCCTGGCTCTGGTTCGAGGAGGGAGTGACAGCTATAGCTGGCGGCGGTACCAAGGGTTGAGTGGAGCCAGGCCGCGAAGTGGTTGGCGTGGGCGTCCTCACAATTTTGGGCAGTGTTTGTAGGCCATAGGTGGGGCTCTAAAGACAAAATCAGATAAAATCAAAGAACCTAGAAACCCTCGACTAGTCCTCCACCTGCTCTTCAAAATCCAAGGCATCGGTGTCCACTGAGCTCCTCTGCTGATGCTGCAGCAGCAGGTTCTTCCTCTTCGAGGAGGGCGTCAGCAATAAATTGGAGCTGTAGGAGCCATCGGAAATGTCGCGCTGCTCGGCCGTCAAGACAGTAACCTGCGACTCATTCCAGATGCCGTCGGAATGGTCGCGGGTATTATCATTGGCCAGCGAGTCTGAGGATGGATAAGTTGAGACATTGGCCAGCAGCAGATCCTCCCGGCAGGGACTGGCCGGCGTGGAGGGCACACGCAGGCCGGACGCAGACGGAGGAGGAGCTCCGGCAACAGCATCGTCGTCATCCAGGCTAACGGAACGCTTACGAAACTGAGAGCGTTTGTCATGGAGATCCTCTAAGTCTGAATGCTGCGGCTCCACTTTGCAGCTGCACGGAGTTATGTTCTCGTAGAGCGGCTCCTCATCCTCAGGATGATCCATATCCAGCTTGTCATCGATCTCATCCTCGTCCAGCTCCTCCCGCCCATGCTCGGAGGGCTCCTCGTCATCCTCCTCGTCCTCCTCCTCCTCCTCCTCGTCGTCGCTGGGCTCATGTTCAACTTTTCTAACCTCAACTTCGACTGGCAGTGGCTGCGACTGCGGCGGTGGCTTAAGCTTCGGCAGGGTCAGGGCCGCCGCCTGGGCCATTCTCTGCTGCTGCATCTTCCTCATGGCTATCTCCGCCTTATGCTGCTTGCGGTGCTTCAGCTGCAGTTTGGGACTCGGCTTGGGCGAGACATGCGGCTTGAAGTCTATAAAGATCTCCTGCTCCTGATCCCGAAGCGAGGCTGATGCCGGCGGCAGAGGCGGCTCATCGGCAAAGCAGCTGACTTTGTCGCGTCTGCGAAACGAGGTCCTGGGTCCAAAGCCATCGATGAGCTTCTCGGTTTGCCCATAAACCGGCATGGACTGGCGGCGGATGTCATCGCGCCGGAAGGGGGAATCAATCATTTGCGGTATCATGGACATCCGTCGGCTCTGGGCCGCCGCTGCCTGCTCCAGGCACACCTCTGAGCTGTAGCTCTCCGTCTCATGGGGATGATCCTCCTCGTCCTCGTCGTCGTAGTACTCCTCCTCGTTGTCCTCGTTCTTGCAGTACTCACTCGGTGGCGGCAGCAAGTGCGACTGGGTGAAGTCCAGGGGAACGCTGTCGGTGATAAGTTCGGAGCACTCGGTGATATGCTTGCACACGTCGTGGCTATGCAGGCTCTCCGGCCTCCTTGGCAGGCTGTTCGAATAGTAATCCGTCTCCGTGCGGACATGCGAGGTGCAGGCCCGCCGCGGCAAACTGTTGCTCTCGTAGTCAAAGCTCTCGTTGAGGGCCACGGCGGCGGCATTTACATTCACATACTCCACGCTCTGCTCGGAGGCCGAGGGACGAGCTCCGCGGCCCAGGTGCTCCATGCCCAGGCCATAGCTGTGGGCATCTAGCAGAGGCGGCGGCGGCTTGTAGTACATGATGTTGTTCTGGGCATCCGAGAGGGTTTGCAGCGGGGTCACATCCTGCGACTGAGTGCGGTAGATCATCTCGTGGGGATAACTCGAGCTGGGGGATGGAAAATGATATGATAAAATCATTAACCAGTGTAAATAATAAATAAAGAAAAACCATATAAATAATTCGAGATGCTACAGAAGTTTCATTTTATTTAAAATATAAAATATAAATGTTAAAAGTGTTTAAGAGTTTGATATGAAAATGTTTGTTGAAATTTTGTATAAATTATAATTGCACAAATTTTGGTATTTTACAATTTAATTAAATCTTTGCCATCTTAAAAATAATTCAAATTTCCAGCTCTACTTGATTTAATATTCAAATCTTACCCCTGTTGATAGTAATGTGATTGCACCTCCTTGCCATTGGGTATCTCGGAGAGGCTTTTCGTTAGCTTCTTGCCATTCTGGAGGCCATTCGTCTGGGCGCCCTGGGACACGACCTTGATGCGATGCGGCGGCCGGGGACTTAGGGCCAAAACTTGGGTATTATAGCCAACTTGACCCTGATTACGACGAGCAGCGGCATCCGTTTGTGTGGCCTGGGTCTTCATGGCATTGCGGAACTTCTTCTCCACAATGAGCACTTCGGGACTGGGGGGGAGTGGGAGAGCCAGGGGCAGAGGCTGCGGGATGATCAGGCCAACCATGTTGTCTGGGAAAAGGGGAATATAAAGTAATTCAAGATTACTAAACACCATTTCCCCCTACCTGGCATGGGCTGATGCAGGTGAATCGGAGCATGGTGATGCTGGCAGGGCTGCAGCTGTACCGGCGGTGGCAGCCAGGTCTTGGGCAGCGTCGAGCTCTGCTGTGGCACCTGCACCTGCACCTGGTGGGCCTGCTGGCCCTGCAGGAGCGGTGGCTGCAGGGTCTCGTACATAGAGCCCGTGGCTATGATGGGCTTCTTGCCACCAATTAGACGCTCCTGGCTGCGGGCTGTCTTTAAGCGCCCCGAGGATCGAAAGCCGGCATTGACATTGTCAAAGCTGGTGAGGGTGTGCGACCTGGCGAAGCTCACGTGCTTCGTCCTGAAAGGCAGGGAGACCTGAGCATATTGCTGGAAAATTGTAACCAGCGGCTTACCTGGCATTCCCGCCCTGCTGCTGCTGCGGCTGGTGGTGGTGATGCTGGTGATGTGTGGTTGGCATCGTGGCGTATGTGGGGCAGTGATACGAGCTGTGGAGAGCAAGCACATCAATGGAATGTTAAAGGAACTCCCACTCAAGGACTTGCAGCAGAAACACAAACATTACATTTCCTTTAATTTAAATTTAAATTTTTAATTTGGACTTTAGTTTGAATTCGTTTATTGTTGCTTCGCTCACGTGCAGACACATAACATAAATAAAACATTATTCACTTAACTTTTTCTTTAAATAGAATCGTTTTTTGCTTAGCATATACTCATATTTATAGCTTATTTAAAATGTACATTTTTAGTTAGATTTTTAATATCACTTTACATACCAAACATTTAGATTAGCGATTTGATTGGTGTGTGATGTTGGTGGTGTAGGATTTGGTGGAGCGCGAAGCTCGACATAATAATTCCGTAGCAAAACATCCTGGTAAAAGGATTCAAGTGGTGCTGTACAACAAGTTGCCCTTTACACATATTTTTTATTTGATTTTCATTTAATTTTTGGGTTAATTAGGGTTTGATTTTTATTTTTTGGCAATATCAATTGATAATTTTTGGTTGGTTGATTTTTACAGTCGTTTTGAAGGAGAGAAGGAGGACAGGTGGATGAATAACGAAAAGATTTTTTTTTATACATTTCTAGGTGGCTTTTTTGAGTAGTTCAAGTAGAGTTCAAGAGTTCATCGGTAGGCAAGAAGCGGCATTATGCAATGAGTGTTTGGTTGGGTGGAAAGTTCAGGCAAGCTTTGCTGTATATATATTTATCGGAAGAAGGGGTAGCGACAGTCTACAAATGCGACAGATAGTGCGACAGTATAGCATGATCTAAGCGACAGTTGGCATAGCAGTTTACGGAGTTTTTAATTTTGGTTTTTGAGGTATTTTGTTTGAGGATTTCTTTCCATGTGTCCGACATACCTGTGGTCCGTTGAGTAGTCGGAGTTGTTGTTCGTCTGCTGACCAATCCAGGTGTAGCGACCCCCCAGGTCTGCCTCAACCGATTTTCCAGTGCTCAAAATCGATGCCGGCTGACGGCGAAAATAGGAACTTTCCAATTCGTGTGTGTCCGTGTAGTTATTCTGATAGCTGTCCCACATTTTAAATAATAAGAAAGTAATTAATAAACAACAAATGAATCCTGCACTCACCGTGGATACTTCTCAAAGGGTGCGTAGGCGGCCAGATTCTCATCGGAGGGCACCCGGCGACCCACACAGCCGCCCAGGAAGCTGCCCGATTGGGTTTGGCCGCGTCGCGAGAGGCAGCCAAAAAATCTCTCCCTTCTGGGACGCTGCTCTATGCTATGCAGCTGGCGATCTGTGAGGCAGTACTGCATATTAAATAGTTAATATTTATTACAAATAATGTACATTTGGCCATGGGCTAACCTGTTCCCTAATATCTCCTCTGGAATAGACAGAAGTGCGAGGCTGCAGCTCGGTGGAGAGAGTGTGGCGTAGTCTGCGGCGACCAGTGTGCTCGTCCTCGGAGTCGTAGCTTCGGTCCATGTGGCTGGAGTAGGTGGCCTAAATGGGATATATTTGTTTTTGATTTTAATACATTATGCAAAGAATCTTTATAAGCCATACTATGGACTTGAAGAGATAAATAACTGGAAAGTTGAGAAAATGCCTTGAAGATTTTGTTTTTATTACGTGAAAATATAATTTAAAAAGGTTCTGTGTTGTTTTTAATATTTTTAAAAGTTACGTATACGCTTTACTATATTTCCTCTGTTAATATGTCCTTCACTTTGACCAAGTAAATACTGTATTTGTTATGCTTTTCATTTTGTTTTAGAGATTCGTTGCATAAAAAAAGTGGTACAAGTATTTTAGGATGTTTTCAAATATTACGTATACGTATTTGTACAAATTATTCCCAAATTATGTCTTTGCATCGCTCTAAAAAGTATGAAGAATAGTATATATTTGATGCTTCATTTTGAACCCCTATTCATAAAAAAGCATTATCCGTGTTTGGTAATAAACATGTACATATGTATATATATGCCTTATGCCATAAACAAAATCTTTCTTAATTTTACTCATACGCATTGATCATATTTTTTTTAAAATAATAAATGCAATGCGTTTTATTTTATTCTTCATGATTTGTCTTTAATTTATTTTTTAAATTATGTATTCGGCAGATTAACCAGATTTTTGGAAAATAAAATATTTTATACGATCATAAATGTATGTATATTACTTATACATTATATTACAACTTATTTTAGACTCAGCAGGGTTTATTTTATTTCAGTCGGTATTTGGTGATTTTTAAAACATTGATTTTCCTTTGATTTGGTATCCTGCAGGAAGGACTTTATATGCGACCCTTTTAAAAAATGCAACAAAGCACGCGAGTCTAGTTTTATTAATTCTAGCTTTTGACAATGCTTCGCAAACTGCATTGCAGCCTAAAAGATGCAATTAATTTTGAAAAATACACAAACACAGGCGCACAGCAGCATGCGTGTGATTATTTAGGCACGGGAGTCTAAATTCTTTAATTCTAGCTTTTGACAATGCTTCTCAAACTGCATTGCAGCCTAAAAGATGCAATTAATTTAGAAAAATACACAAACACAGGCGCACAGCAGCATGCGTGTGATTATATAGGCACTCTTGCGTATTGTTTTTCGTTGCCTACTTTCGGGGTGCACCGAATATAGAGACGGTGTCGAATTGTAGCATACTGTTTTGGGCATCGAAGACGCGCTGCCCTGCTAGCTTTCTTTCTTGCTGCGAGTTTTATGCGTTATATATTGTTTCCCTCTGTGCCTGAATAGTTTTATTACCCCTCTCACTTCCTCTGTGCCCTCTGGCCTGCCCTGCCTGGCTAATCTTATCTAATCCCTCAATTTCTTTCTGCAGCTCCTCGGTGTCCTATTTTAAGCTCTTCTAATTTCTCCAGTCACTCCCATGCTGAGCCCTGTCCTTGCTGCTTCCAGCCCCGACTGCCCTGTCCTGTTCTCCAGATTTATACTAAAATAATTGTGTCAATCATTCGGTATGACAGGGCCGCCACTTAAATGCTTCCCTGGACGCGCTTTCTGTCTTGACAGGAATTAATTTTTGTTCGCCGCACACTTTGTGGCTGTTTTCTTGTGGTGTTTTTGTGTGAGTTTTCCCTGTTAATGTCTGGAATGGATGGTGCTGGGTACGAACCTTGGCGGAGGACTCAATGTTGCCCAATGACACAGCATGATGCAGACCTGCAAATGAAATGTTTGCTTGTTTCACTTTGGCGAGAATAAAACACAGCGCACATAAAAGATGTGATTACCGTGGGAATCGTAGGACGACTCGTAGGACCCTCCAAGGACTTACCAGTGCCAGTTCCAGTCGTTGTTGTTGATGATGATGCTCCTGCTGCTGCTGTGTTTGTGCCGCGCAAGGCAATATCCATTTTCACACAGCAACAAAGGGAATGAAAATGGAAAATGAAAGCACACACACACACGCGTAGGTCTAGAATAGTTCACGGATATTCCTCGGAATTCAATTTGTATCTGTATATATATATATATATCCTTTTTAGGCTGTTCCTTGTAGTTCCTTACTCCCGTTTCCACGTCAATTGTCTGGGCTAGGCAGCTGCTCCATCTCCATGTCTCGGCTCCACCAGATATTTGTTGATTAAAAAACTTAATTACTACGATTGCGAGTGCGAGTTCGATGTCATTTGAATTGAGCCTTTGAGCTTTCGTCCTGTGTCCTGACACCTGGCTCCGTTCCTCCAGACTGCGTTTGTATACTAATCTCCCTTTTTGGACTTATGCAAGGCAGTCAGCAGCAGCAGCAATCGATATTCACGCTGGCCAAAAAACGACGGAAAAAGCCCAAAGCCAGAGCCGTTGGAAAAACGCAGTCTCCACGCTTTTTCCCCATAGCTGGCTTTTCTTTTTATTTCAATAATTTCAGCGTTTATTTTTCTCGGCGAGAGCTGTTTTCTTGGGTTAATTGTTCTTTAAAATTTCGCTGTGTTGGCTGCTTTTCGCTGGGTTTTCCCTTAGTTTTGCCAGGACTTGTGTGTGCGTACGCGCGCGTGTGTGTGTGCTGCTGCGTGGCTTGAGTAACCCCGACAGTTTTTCACGAATTTTTCCGGTCTCCAAAGCTGTCGCTCCTCACTCGCTGGCGCTGATGCTGGAACTGAAGCTGAGAAACTGAGAAACCTAGTGAGTTAGCATTTTTCCACGCACACTGAGAGATGGAGAGAAGGGAAAGCGCTGAGAATGAGCAAGCGTAGTTTTCCCCAAATTATTTTAAGAGAGCTTCCCTGGAAGCGAGGCAAACATAAAACAGATGTTCTGTGCTGCGTGTGTGCGAGCGGGTGGGTGGTGTGTGTGTGGAAGCTGTGGCTGCGAAAAGCGCAACAATGAAACGCCTGGAAGCAGGCAGCAGAGCGTGCGTTTCTTGCGCATGACAGGAGGCAGCAGGACGTATGTCAACAAGGCAGACAGTTGGCCAGGACATGCTAGGGACCCATGCAGCCACATCAAGCAGCGGGAGCACCGGGAGCAGAACCAACAGCAGCATCGGGAGCAGGAGCATCATCACGTAGCCAGCGGCTAAATTTCACTTAGAACGCGTTTGAGGCGTCCACAGAAGTAGACTTCACACGGCATCCCTGTCTGGCTTAAAGCAAAAACATGTCTAACCAATATATGCACAGAAGAAAATAAGAAGCGTTCATTAATAAATAAATAAAATAACAAATAAAATATAAATTAATAATTTAAACAAATTTATATATTTTATTGATCTGAGGATTAAATATTGGTCAATGCCATGTTGAAAAATTTACAAAACTAATATTATTATTTCTTTTAATTAAGTAAACTGCATAATAGTCTTATTTCTGACCATATTTAATCAATTTTGTTTAATACAAAATAAAACATTATAATTTTTTATGACTAGTGTGTTACTTCATTTAAGATTAAGCAACGCACAAAAATGCAGTGTGAGTAGGGGATGTACAAACATCGGGAAGAAAGATATATTCAACACTTTGTTTCAGGATTTTTTAAATATAAAATTATCGTTATTTATTGACACGAAAGTCGATCATAATTCATCAAGAATGGTTAGTTAGTTTCATCAAGAAAGTTAGTTTTTGGCAGACTAACAAATCTGCATTGCGAATTATAAATTTTAAAACAATCAATTTTTTTTTTAATTTATAAGAGATTTGTACTGCGCCACGGCAGAATTTGTACCAAATACAGAGTTTGTCAAACTGTATTTCATGACAGCTTCCCGGGTGTAGTGCTTGTCAAACTGTATGCATTGGCAATTCATTTGAACAAGTGCTTCTCAAACTGTACAGTGTATATTTAAAGGCTTGCCCCCAAGAGTATGCACTACTTTGGCTACGCTTCAGCCTAAAAGATGCCACATTATTTTGGTATGTAGCGGCTCGCATGGATAAGTGCTTGCCAAACTGTAAACTGTATATTTAAAGACTTGCCCGCAAAAGTATGCACTATTTTCGTTATAAGTCGGTAGTGCGTTAAACTCTGCTGATACACAATTATATATATATATATATATACGAGGTGTGTTCAAAAAGTAAGGTGACTTTGTATTTTCAAGAAAAACTATTAATTTATTTATCAATATTTATGTTGTCCCCTTCAAAGTAATCCCCCTCAGATACAATACACTTATGCCAACGGTTTTTCCAATCCTCAAAGCACTTCCCATAAGCACTTTTCGGTATAGCCTTGAGCTCTTGCAGCGATGCAGTCTTTATCTCTTCAATCGTTGCAAATCTCCGTCCTTTCATAGGTCTCTTCAGTTTTGGGAACAAGAAAAAGTCACATGGGGCCAAATCCGGTGAATATGGTGGCTGAGGCATTATTGTGGTGTTGTTTTTGGCCAAAAAATCTCTCACAAGCAAAGATGAGTGAGCAGGGGCATTATCGTGATGCAAAAGCCATGAATTGTTTTTCCACAATTCTGGACGTTTCTTTCGTATTGCTTCTCGCAAACGGCGCATAACTTCCAGATAATACTGTTTATTGACCGTACGACCATATGGTAAGAACTCCTGATGCACCACGCCATGGTAATC